>JAVTVJ010003481.1:10000-57207 GCA_034509425.1 Eopsaltria australis
AGATAAAATCACCTCTGATTCCAGCCACCTTTTTGGTTTCCATGCATCCCTACAGATTCCCTCCAAATCCTCACCTGAACTCCCCTAAATAAACCCAAACTTCTCCAAACCTATTGTTTACCTTCATTCCAGCTACTCATCACCCCTAAAATCGTGGGCATTGATGTGTACAGTTCTTCTGCCTTTAACTCCATGAACTCGGGAGTTCCGGAAAGTTCTTGTTCCAGCTGACTAGCCGACCACCTCTTGGGCACGGCCTCTGCTCCGTGAGGAAATCCAAAATCATCCCCATCCACGTCGTTCTCGGCATCAAACTCGGGCTCCTCTCCCCGCCGGGGGATGTGAGCGGGATCCGAGGCTGCGGCTCGCTCCGCCCTGTCCGATTTGCAGCCTCCCATCTCCCGGCTCTGCGAGAGCCCCAGGTGCTTGCGGCGCTTCCTGGCCGAGCCCTGTTTCCTGCCTCTCTTGGACAGCTGCGTCTCTGCCCGCTGCAGGATCACCTGTGAGGACACGTAGCTGTTGTAGCTGCTCCAGGAGTTTTCGTTCCCGTTGGGTTTTTCATCCGGGATGGAGTAGGAACGCCGGGGGTTGCTCTTTGCTTTCCTCCTGGAGCGATAAAGAGCCGGGCGGGCGGGCTCGGTGCTGGCGCTTTTGGCCGAGAGGCTGAGGTAATGATCCTTTTCCTTCTCATTAATATCCAGCGAGGACTTAATGAAGGTCTTGCAGACACTGAGGATGTCTGTCATCTGCAGATAGCTGGCGGCTGACATGACTTCGATGACATTCTGACCCGTTAAAGACAATATCCCTGAATACACAAAGTCCAGGATAACCATGAACGTCTCCGGAGAGAAGACCTCGAACGTGGCTATTGTTGGCTGGCTCGTCTCCTTGGAGCTCTGCGAGAGGAGCATTTTGAAGTAGCCACTGCTGGCAAACAGCACATTGCGATGGGCTTTGAAGACCTTGCCCTCCACCAGGATGTTGCAGTCACAGAACAAGTCCTGCTTCCGCTGTTCGTTCAGCTGCTCCAGGAGGTGAGACTGGTGGGAAGAAATCTCCATTCCAGGCAGGGAGTAAGAGGAAGGTTTGCTGGAAAGGAAGAAACATCATCGTGACAATCTAAATCGAGGATGCTGAATCGTAATTTAAAGAGATGAGCTCTCATTTAAAAAGCGCTATCACATTCCCAAAGTATCTCCAATCTCCCTGCGGCTGCTACTCTGCATAACAAGAGACAAGAAACTTAACAACTCCAAAAGAGGTGAAAAGATGTCCCAGCGGGATTCCCCCGTATCCCAAAAGAACGAAAACCATGTCGAGCAAGCCATGATGGTTCTCAGAGCTGAGCAAGAGAACTCGGCCCTCCCGCCGTGGGCAGAGCCGCGGCTGACGCGGGTCCGCGGTGGGCGCAGCCTCTGCCCCGGCGCACCGGGGCCGCTCGAATGCGGCGGCATCGCCCCGGGGCCGCCGCCCTCCCTGCCCGGGCCCCCGGGCATCGGCCGCGGCCACCGGCACTCACCCGCCCGCCCGGCCGCTCGTTCCCCGGCAGCCCGGGACGCCCGACGGCTCCGGAGCCTCTCCGCCAGCGCGGAGGCGCCTCCCGGCCCCGCTCCCTCCGCGGGGACCGCAGCGCCGCCAGCCCCGGCCGGCTGCGCGCTCCCCTCCGCCCGCACGGAGCGCCCCGGGCCGGGCGTGCCGCCCAAGGGAACGGCAACGGCAACGGGAACGGAGGCGCGGCTGCCGCTCCTCCAGAGCCTCCCGCGTCCCCTCCGCCCGGTGCCGGGCGCCCGTGGTTACCCGGGCCGGTGCCGCTCCCGTCCCGCCGCCCGCGCCCCCTCCGCGGGCAGCGCCCCCGCTCCCGCCCCGCTCAGCGCCTTTGTGTCCGCGCCCGGGGCTGCAAATGGCGCCCGCCGGGGACGCGGCAGCCCCGGCACCGAGCGGCACCGAGCGGCACCGAGCGGCTCTGAGCTGCTCCGGGCGGCACCGAGCGGCTCCGGGTGACCCGAGGCGCCCGCGGCCGCTGCGGAGCCCCGCGCCCTCCTCGCCGCCGCCCGCTCGCCGCCAGCCCCGACGCCCGCCCGCTCCTTCCCCATCAGCGCGGAGCAGAACGGCCACTCACCGGCGGGGAGCTGCGGGCGGCTGCCGCCGAGCCGGGGGAAGCGGGCGGTGGCTGCAGGGTCCCCGGCCCCGCCTCGGGGCTCGCCGTGCCTGGAGGCGCCGCGCCGCCGCTCCCGCAGCCCCGAGCCCTGCGAGCCCGAACGGGAGAGAAACAAAAGGTATTTGCTGACGTGGGCGTTGGACAGAGACGCCCGAGGGCTGGGGACACAATTAAAGGGGCAACGCACCGATTGCAGCCGCAGCCCAGCGCCTGCCCCGGCCCCAGCGCCCCGCGGCCGCCGCCGCTCGCCGCTCCCCACACCCACACGCTGCCCGAGGCCGCTGCCCTGCTCGCACCGGGCATTGTTGGTGCTACCTTTGTGCGTGCGTGCGAAGGGAAGGCGCCACCTGAACGGCGAACGGGAGGGATCCGGAGCTCGGCGGTGTAGGATTAATGATGTTAACTCGATCCCGCAGCATTTTTATAACGGGATTTTTGTATTGGAACAATGAGGATAATCCCAAAGCGAAGCGTGGGAGTGCAACACACAGATTGTCCTGTTTTCCCCTTCTGGGTGGAAAATGGAATCGGGATGGCTGTTAGAAGACAAGATACTTTCAAATTCGCGCCTGTTAGATGAGATTCTTTCAGTCTTCCTAGAGATCGTGGAATAATTTTGAGAAGGATGCTCTGCAGGCATCGGTAGAGTCCCCTCCTCAGAGCAGACTGCAGGAATCTGGTGAAGAACTGCTCCCATTTCCACAGTCAAGCGCCGGGTGGGATCTTCGGTAGTGTTTAATTCAGTCCAGCAGCTAAGCCAAGACAGGGAAGGCTCTTTCCAGCCACTCCTCCCAATTTTCCTCACAAAATCTCTTGTTCTGTGTTCTTGCTCTGCTTAAAATTCTTGACTAAGCCTCCTCTTTGCATTTCAGGAGTTAAACAGGAGGAAAGGTTCCGCCTCCAATGCAGAAGGGTTTTAAGTTAAACAGTACAGAAAATATTGAACTAAATGCTGTTATCAGCTTTTCTCAGCAGCTTCTCAATTCCTGCCCATCACTCAACAGACAATGCTGGCACAGGTTTGTACCTCATGGAAAAATTCTGCAGGAGGATTAGAACATCCTTTTCCTCAAAACTCAATCTTTTGGACAGAACTGGAGGATTTTTCTTCTATTTCATTTTTGTACTCGTTGCCTCCAACCAAGAGTAATTAAAATAAAAGGTAGATATTGGCATGGCTCTGCAGTGGGGTAACTCTGACAGTGACCAGAGGAGGAAATGTATATTCTATAATTTTATATCCAACAGAGTGTTTTGTGCTTTTTCTCACCTTAAGTTATCATTGAAAGCTTGAGATGGATCCCAAAATCCTGGAGGATGGAACATTCTGCAGAGGCAGGAGGAAGGGAAGGATGGAGTAAAGGAAGGATGGAGTAAGGGAAGGATGGAGTAAAGGAAGGATGGAGTAAAGGAAGGATGGAGTAAGGGAAGGATGGAGTAAAGGAAGGATGGAGTAAAGGAAGGATGGAGTAAAGGAAGGATGGAGTAAAGGAAGGATGGAGTAAAGGAAGGATGGAGTAAGGGAAGGATGGAGTAAAGGAAGGATGGAGTAAGGGAAGGATGGAGTAAGGGAAGGATGGAGTAAAGGAAGGACGCCTGCAGCACTCAGTGCCAGCCCTCTGGGAGATCTGTGGCCTTTCAGGTATTTTCAAAGCCATCCTAAATCAATATTTTTACTCTTTTTTTTTTCCCCATCTCAGTTCTTTAGAACTGAAGTAGAATCCGAATTACAAAAGGTTGGAAAGGAATAATTTCTGAGGTGGTTTTGGGGTCTTTTTTTTTTTAAATAAGGGGGGGCTACCCAACTGTTTCACCTTTAAGGTAAGAACAAGTGATTTTTAGTAGCAAATGGAGATGTTTAGGTAATTTAATGGGGAAAAAAAAGGGAAATGGTGGGAAAGAACTCATCAAGCATCACAAAAGTCAGAGGTTTATGGGGCAGAGAGAATTCTGTAAGAAACACCTGAAAAGGGGGAGAGGGGATTTTTAAATTCAGCATTTCAGCCTTTGAAAGGATGGGAGATACTGTCAGAAAATCAGGATTGAGAGGTGAGACATTAATCAGAGGACGATGAACTTTGTCTTCACCTTCACTGTGGTTTTGTGAACACAAAGTAAACACAAACCAAGCAAAAATAATCACAGAATTCTTAGAAAAGACCTTCAAGATCAAGCCCAGCACTAAAACTTGTCCCTAAGAGACATAAAGAGGTGAGAAATACATGGAAATAAATAAATTCAGTGGGAACATCCCTATCAGGATAGTTAAGAGGTGAGACATTAATCAGAGGATGATGAACTTTGTCTTCACCTTCACTTGGTTTGTAGTTTTATAAACACAAACCAAGCAAAAATGATCACAGAACTCTTGGAAAAGACCTTTAAGATCAAGCCCAGCACTAAAACTTGTCCCTAAGAGACATGAAGAGGTGAGAAATACATGGAAATAAATAAATTCAGTGGGAACATCCCTATGTGGGCTTTCCTTTCCTCCTTGAAAGGAGAGGAAATGTTCCTTGTGCTGACGAGGGGCACGTGATCCTCACAGAAACATGAAGGAGACAATCAGAGGCAATGGAAGGAGACAAAAAGAAAAAAAAATTTCATTTAGAGAAAAAAAAACCACCAAGGAAAAGAAGTAAAATGAAGGACGTGGAAAACAGAAGGCACTTAACGTTTATCTTGTCTTGCGACACAAAAATAAGGAGACAACAACCAAAAATTAAGGCAACAAACGTAAAAAATGGTGACTTTTAAAAACCAGAAAACATCATTGATCTGGGGGAATCCCAGCTTTGAGCTGAAACTCCCAAGTTTTATAAAATACTTCCAAAATAACTACAGATATCTAGGTATGCTACTGAGAATAACAACACATAAATCCAGGAAAGAAACCAGCCCTTATTTCCCCCCAGTAAATCAACAATTAATCTGCCTGTGTTGAAAAAGTCCAAGTCTTCCTATGGAGAGATTGTTCCATTTGCCCACTTGGAGCCACTTCAGGTCCTGCTCTGAAGCATCTGGTCCTCGGTCCTGTTAGATTGATGGTCTCTAATTAAATGGAGTATTGATCCAAAAATCCCTTGGCTTCTAAAAACACGCCCCCCACGATTAAGGAACACTTCATACTCTGACCTTTGCAGTTCAGATTTCAGGCCTGCAGAGAACACTTTTATTTCCCCCTCCCCTTCATCCATCCCCAACCACACACAGCCAAAATTCCAGCCACTTTGTAGCCCTGGGACAGCAGGCACCGAGACCTGGGATTTGTTGTCAAACTTTAATGGGAAGGGAAAGGGAAACATCTATGAAATTTGAGCAAAGTTACTCCACATCCTTTGAGATATTCCTTGCTCTGTGTGTTTGATTTAGTCCAGGTTGCTCAGGAGTATTTCTTAGCCATTTAAGAGCAGGTGTTTTAGGAGTTTAAAAGCTCCCAAGAAATTCAATGTCTGTTTTCACATTGAGTCCATTTTTGGGGCTGCTGACCAAGTGTCCCATAAAATCCTCTTAACTCTTGTTTAGGGTGTTTTCATCTGGGCCACCACAAAGATTTTTTAAGTCACCCCCTCCCCAAACCTAAGCCAATAAATTCTGATTTTTGTAGGAGCAATAAAACACCGTTTCCTGTGTCCTGTGGAGGGGAGGGTGCTTGGTGCTTACACTGAATTTAGCAAGAGCTTCTCAAGCTGTGATTTAAGAGACCTTGGTCACCTGCAGCCTGGAATGAAAATGCTGCACTGTCTGGTGGTGATGATACGAGAAAGTTAGGAAGTTATACAGTTTTTACACAACTAAAAATAAAATAGTGACTTTTTAGCTGTCCCTGGGAAGAGATTACATAGTGTTTATATGGATAGATATGGGATCGCTGTGTAAGAAACCCCGGGGCTCAGCCAGACGTGCTTACAAAGCTGTAAAAAAGAAAATAAAAACCAGAGTTTCCTAAATCTACAACCACTGAGTTCCATGATCCCAGGATGAAGAATTGCAATAACACTCAGGTCTGTGCGAGGAATGAAGAGCAGAACCCCAGGAGCATCCTCAGCTCCTCTCCTGCGCCAGTGCTGGGTAGGACAAACTCACCAAGCAACAAAACCCAGCAGCTTCTTTTGAAAGCAGTAAAATTCTTCATCATTCTCATCTCTGTGGCCTGATTGTAGGTGAAGGGACACAAAAATGATGGCCAGAATTTCCAGTACGTCTTGGTCTCGCTGGCACAGACTGGAATTCAACACAGAATTCAATATCCTGAGCTGGAAGGGATCCTCAAGGATCATCCAGCTGCACTCCCAACAACCCCTCCACGTCTGGGCACTTTTGAGAGGTTTCAAAGCATAAAAAAAAGAGAGTATTTTAATGGTGCTTATTAAAGCAGCCCTAATTTTGATACTAAAATATCAATGAATGATCCAAATTTTTAAATAAGTTTGTGTCTGATGTGTTAAGCATTTAAGTGCTTATTTTCTTTCAAAGAAATGCATCTTGAATAAATCATCTACTCCAGATTCACCTTATCCTACTAAATTTTACAGAAATCCTTTTCCAGACAAAAGTGCCAAAACATTTTAATTGCTCTTTCTTAATTAGCTGCCTTTTCCCTTATCATAGCACGAAGAATTAATGACATTTCATGGAAGATTCTCTTCACTTCTGAACACCCAAGAGAGGCTGCCTGGCGGTGTGGGGGTTTTGATGTTTTGTTTATCACCTGATGACACAAACCCCACCTCTCTGCAAGTGTGAGGAATGGGCCATTTCCAACCATCTGTGACTTTTTTTTTGGAAGTATTTCGAATTCACTCCCTCGCAAGAGGCTTGGAGACGTGCCCCATTGCCTGCTATAAAAATTATCCAGGTAAGGCTGGAGTTTCCTTGTTCAGCCATGATTTCAGGATGGATTCTATGTGAGAAAACAACTCATGGAGGATTCTGCTAAAAAACCATCCAGGAAATGCTGGAGTTTCCTTTTTCAGCCATCATTTCAGGATGGATTCTATGCAAGAAAACAACTCATGGGTGTTCTGCTAAAAAACCATCCAGGAAATGCTGGAGTTTCCTTGTTCAGCCATGATTTCAGGATGGATTCTATGCGAGAAAACAACTCATGGGGGTTCTGCTATCAAACCATCCAGGAAATGCTGGAGTTTCCTTTTTCAGCCATCATTTCAGGATGGATTCTTTGCAAGAAAACAACTCATGGGGGTTCTGCTAAAAAATCATCCAGGTAAGGCTGGAGTTTCCTTGTTCAGCCATCATTTCAGGATGGATTCTATGTGAGAAAACAACTCATGGGGGTTCTGCTAAAAAACCATCCAGGAAATGCTGGAGTTTCCTTGTTCAGCCATGATTTCAGGATGGATTCTATGCAAGAAAACAACTCATGGGTGTTCTGCTAAAAAATCATCCAGGTAAGGCTGGAGTTCCCTTGTTCAGCCATCATTTCAGGATGGATTCTATGCAAGAAAACAACTCATGGAGGGTTCTGCTATCAAACCATCCAGGAAATGCTGCAGATCCCTTGTTCAGCCATCATTTCAGGATGGATTCTTTGCAAGAAAACAACTCATGGGTGTTCTGCTATCAACCCAACACGGCCTCAACGACGTGTCCATAAACACATGCAAGTCTGGACCTGTCCCACCACGTGTCTCTGCAGGATCACCACCAGCTGGCAGAGGGCATCTCCTCACAGTCCCATTCTCCCTCTGGCACACAATTCCCAATCCTGGTCTTCCAACTACCTCCCAATATTCGGCTTCACCTCCTTCTCCTCCGCTTCGTCCTCGCTGTCATCCACCTGCTGGATGACCAAGTCGGTGGAGCCGTCCTCCACGATCTCCACGTCGGACCTGTTGTCATCGCCGTAGTGCCACCTGGAATCCTTGTCCCCGTCCTGGGGGAACTCCAGAGGCGCCTCAGCCTCCAAGTCAATGCGGATGCTGTCGATGCCGGCCTCGGCCAGGCACTCGTTGCAGAGTCTGTAGCGCCGCGTGCCCTCCTGCACCACCTGGCCCGTCAGCTCCGTCACGTGCCGCTTGCACTTCCTGCAGATGGGCTTGCACGCCTGGTGGATCTGGGAAAACCCAAGTGGATGGGTTTGTGAAGCGCCCACGAAGAGGGAGTTTGGGAGATGACAAAAAGTGGAGTCAAATTAATTCGATTTGAGGCATCGAACGCTGTAATTGCCTCGCAGGCCGCAGAGAGCAGAACCTCTCCCAGCCATCAATCACCCAACAAATTCCTCCCCTCTCCCGCAAATGATCCTTCAATCTGACTGCAACCAAACCGAATTAATTCTCTATTCCCCCCCCTCTTCTTCACAGCCCTCATTAGACCGGCCAGACACGCTCGCACCGTGTTTAATTAGCCAGATTTACACTTTTAATCAATCATGCAGCTGCTAAAAATACTCACGGTTCGAAAATGGCTGCTGAGGTGATCCAGCCTGCTGAACCTCTTGCCACACGCCTCGCAGGGGTACGGCCTCTCCCCCGTGTGGCAGCGGAGGTGACGCTTCAGGTCAGCTTTTCTCTTCACCACGTGGCTGCAGAATGGACACTTGAACCTCATCCTGGCCAGGTCGTCTGTCAGAAAGCAACAGGATTGAAAAATAAAATAAAGAAAATCGAAGTTGGGTCGTGTAGTGCTCTAGGAAAGGGTGTTTGATGGGAACAGCACATCATTTTTATTGAAATGGTGTTTATAGGTTGAGCACAAATGTTGTGTGGATGATGCAGGAGTGCAGCAAAGGAGGAGTGGATCATTGGTGGTGTTAACACAGAGCAGGCAAAGCCGGGCTTGGAGCAGCCTGGGGTAGTGGAATGCAACGAGATGAGCTCTGAGGTCCTTTCCAACCCAAACCATTCTGTGATTCGATGAAAATGAGCTTAAAAATATCCCAACTTCTATTCATTTTGAAAGGCTAGACTTAATACCCCAGGTACTTCAACCACCTAAAATAATTCCAAAATCAGGACTTCCACTTTCCCAGCCCACATTTCTGACCAATACACCTGGCTTTTTGGCAGCTGTGCTTGACTATTGAGTGAGCCCTGTTTTCTCAGGGCCACGAGAGAGGATGAACCCCACTCACCTTCAGCCCAGCTCCCCATGACCCCCAGGATGGAGGGCATGTTCCCGTACTGCTCCTCAGCTTTGGAGGACTTGGATTTACTGGAGGAGCGGGGTGACTCGTGCTCCTGCTGCGACACAGCCAAGCCCCTGGGCATCACCTCAGCCCCTTGGCCAAACTGGTAGCCCACGTGAGGAGCCTCAACCTCGGCGTCGATGCGAAGCTGCTCCTCGGCGGGCGCGGCGTGGCCGGCGGGCTCGGCGGCCCTGTCCTCCAGCTTGCTGGATTTATAGTGGGGGATGTCAGAGGGCTGCTGCAGCCCCAGGTGCCGGGATTTCTTGATGGAATCCTGCCTCTGCTCGTGTTTGGACAGCTGCTGCTGGGCGTTTCTTTGAGAGCTGGGGTAATAGTTGAAGTTGCTCCAAGCGTTCCCGCCCATCATGCAAGCGCCGGGGTCGGGGCTGGAGTGGGAGGGCGGGGGGCTGCTCTCTGCCCTCCAGCCCCCGCCGTACACACAGGACCGGTCCACGCCGTTGGAGCTCACATCTTTGTCTGACAGGCTGAAGTAGCGATCCTTCTCCTTCTCGCTGATGTCCAGCGATGACTTTATGAAGGTTTTACAGACGCTGATCACGTCGGTCATCTGCAGGTAGCTGGCGGCTGACATGACTTCGATGACATTCTGGCCGGTGAGGGACAGTTTGCCCGAGTACACGAAATCCAGGATGACTGTGAAGGTGTCAGGGGAAAAGGCCTGGAACGTGGCTGTGGTGGACTGGCTCGTCTCCTTGGAGCTCTGCGAGAGGAGCATTTTGAAGTAGCCGCTGCTGGCAAACAGCACATTGCGATGGGCTTTGAAGACCTTGCCCTCCACCAGGATGTTGCAGTCACAGAACAAGTCCTGCCTGCGCTGCTCATTCAGTTGCTGCAAGAGGTGAAACTGGTGGGAAGAAATCTCCATCCCAGAAAAGATGAAGTGAAACGTCGCTCTAAAAAAACGGAGAAAATGATTACACTCTTGACTTCAACGCCATGTAGCTCAGTTAAATGTGTCAGCCTCATTTTTACGGCTATCTTTCCAAATAATCTCATTTCTTTAAGTCTATAAATACACTTAAATCACGACGTGCTCAGCCACAGATTCATTTTCCAAGAAGACAAGAGCGATGACAAAGCCAAGACCGCGTTATTTGGCAGGAGCATCTCCATGCCCAGGATGCGGGGCAGGATGCGGGGCTGGATGCGGGGCTGGATGCGGGGCTGGACCCGTGCCGCCCGCCGGAGCAGCGCAGCCTTCAGGCAGCTCCGAGGAGCCAACAGCAGCTGCGGCTGCGACCGCGGCCGTGCCTGGAACCGGCGATTCCGCCTCGCCTCGCCCCGCTCCGCCCGAGTCCCAGCCCCGCCGCCAGCGGAGGCTCCGGGAGCGCAGCGCGGCGGCAGCGCCCTCCCGGCCCCCCCGGCCGCCGCCACTCACCCGCCCGCCCGGTCCCCGGCAGCCCGGGACGCCCGACGGCTCCGGAGCCGCCCGGCCCCGCTGCCGCTGCCGCTGCCGCTCCCTCCGCGGGGCCGCAGCGCCGCCAGCCCCGGCCGGCTGCGCGCTCCCCTCCGCCCACACGGAGCGCCCCGGGCCGGGCGTGCCGCCCAAGGGAACGGCAACGGCAACGGGAACGGAGGCGCGGCTGCCGCTGCGCCGGATCCCCCGTGTCCCCGCGCGGTGCCCGGTGCCCAGCGCCCGGTGCCGCTCCCGTCCCGCCGCCCGCAGCCCCGGCGCCGGCAGCGCCCCCGCCCGCCCCGCTCAGCGCCTTTGTGTCCGCGCCCGGGGCTGCAAATGGCGCCCGCCGGGGACGCGGCAGCCCCGGCACCGAGCGGCACCGAGCGGCACCGAGCGGCTCTGAGCTGCTCCGGGCGGCTCCGAGCGGCTCCGGGTGACCCGAGCCGCCCGCGGCCGCTGCGGAGCCCCGCGCCCTCCTCGCCGCCGCTCGCAGCCGGGCTGGCTGCGGGGCCCGTTCCGCCCCAATCCCAGCGCCCTGCCCGGCCTACCGGCGTGCGGGAGCCGCCGCTCAGCGGCGGGGAGCTGCGGGCGGCTGCCGCCGAGCCGGGGGAAGCGGGCGGTGGCTGCAGGGCGCCCTCCTCGCCGCCGCTCGCAGCCGGGCTGGCTGCGGGGCCCGTTCCGCCCCAATCCCAGCGCCCTGCCCGGCCTACCGGCGTGCGGGAGCCGCCGCTCACCGGCGGGGAGCTGCGGGCGGCTGCCGCCGAGCCGGGGGAAGCGGGCGGTGGCTGCAGGGTCCCCGGCCCCGCCTCGGGGCTCGCCGTGCCTGGAGGCGCCGCGCCGCCGCTCCCGCAGCCCCGAGCCCTGCGAGCCCGAACGGGAGAGAAACAAAAGGTATTTGCTGACGTGGGCGTTGGACAGAGACGCCCGAGGGCTGGGGACACAATTAAAGGGGCAACGCACCGATTGCAGCCGCAGCCCAGCGCCTGCCCCGGCCCCAGCGCCCCGCGGCCGCCGCCGCTCGCCGCTCCCCACACCCACACGCTGCCCGCCAGGGGATGGGATGCCCTAGATGCCTCCTTTTCACACCTTTATCTATAGCAGGGGCCTCGCTGACCCAAATCCTTCTCGTTTCTCTCGCAGCGTCCTCCAAAGGAGATGTGACATCTTCTTTTCTCTGTTGGTGGCTGTTATCTTCTGAAGAAAGCATGGCTGAAAGCGAAAGCTGCACCTCTCACCTTCTCTCCCTCGAAGTTTGGTATCTTTCTCCTTCCTCTTCTTACCACCAGGGTCTCTTTTCTGTGATTTTGACGCCCCAGTTATTTTTCATAAATATTTATTTTCCCATGGAAACCGTTCTTCCTTAAGCGAGCCCTTCGTGGCCTTTTTGGCCTTCGCTTCCCTTGCTTCAGACTTTCCACCTTGAAACAATTTATCTTTCTCTCCCCACTGTAGCAAAATTGACTGAAGACTCTTTTATATCCGTCCATATTTTGTGTGTATATATATATATGTGAGGTTTATATATATACCAATTTTTTTTCCGTCTTATTTCCCCCTTTTTAAAGAAACTTTCTTCATTTTATAGATTCTCTTCTCAAGCTCTTAAAATCTTCATGGGACTCATTCTGCTTCTGTGAGATTCCGCTCTAAATCAATCATTCTTGAACATGAAACAACTGGAACTTACACCACTGAGAAATAAACAATACAAACAACTAAATAACATAAACCAGGACATTTATTTGTAGTATCAGGTTTTAAAACCCCTTGAATTAATTCATTTAAAGTTTCTTTTTGCCTGCCAAGCCAATTTAGAAGCACCTCTTTTTATTTAACACGGAATCACAGAATCCCTGGATGGTTTGGGCTGGAAAGGACCTTAAAGGCACCTTCCACTAGGCCCAGGTTGCTCGACATTCCACCTGGTTTTATTCCACTTTTCATCGGCTGAAATCTCCCCTTGGAAAGGAATTCCCTGCAGGTATTCGCTGTGTTTGACTCTCCTGGCTGGCGCTCTCACTCCTCCGTCACCGGGAGTTTGTGTCGACGCCAAGAGGAGCTCGAGGGTTCTCCACCCGCCAGGAACGGGCGGGAGAATTCCAAAAACGTGCGGGAAAATTTCCCTGCTATCTGGAGTAGCTTCATCAGGATTTTTAAAGACGCTGCGAGTGTTTTCCTTGGAGCTCTCGCTGCTCCCTGCTCTGTGCTGAGCATCCTGGAACAGCCACGGAACAAACCTTGGTTTTCTCATCCACGGGGCCGATTTCACCCTGGAAAATTCATACCGAGCACAATAACGCACTCCAGACAATCCCAGACGCGCGGTGAGGGTTTTTTTTTTGGGTTGTGTTTCTAAACTTTAGAGGCGATTCCAGCTGAGAAAGTTCCACTCGAGCTGCTGCTTGGAGAGTTTATCCAGAGGGAATGTCCTTGGCAGCTGAGTGAAGGAGGTGAAGGAGCTGCTCCTCACTCCCTGAGGCTGCTCTCCAGAGAAGAATTCACCCATCACTCAAAAAAATGTTACATTTTTCTCGCTGATAGAAAAATGAAAGCGCATTTTTCATTGGGTTTGGTAACCAAATAGGATTGAAAATAATAATATGTAATGGTATAGTGGATAATGTAATAAGAGTTTAATTAACAGTGGCACCAGTTAAAAGATTTCAGTTTTCCTCGAAATAAAAGTTCCTCAGGAATCGCAGCCTCCAGTGGCGGCGCATTTTCTAATTTTAAATATTTTTACCAAGGAAAAAAAAACTCCAGAACAACTTAAGGAAGACTTCGAAGCCTAAAAATTAATTAGGAATGAGATCATAAATTTCATGTGCTCGCTGCCAGCTTGGATTTGGGTTTTCTTCATTTGCTCAGCTCTCCCAAGGAGCAAACCAGGAGAGCTGAAGGGCCCGGGATTGGAGCTGCAGCTTTGTCCTCATCACAAACCCAAATCCAAACCCAAAGCTCCGAGTAGAAATCCAAACTTCCAAGTACAACCCCAAATCTCTCAGTACAACTCCAGATCTCCGAGTACAACCCCAACTCTCCGAGTACAATCCCAAATCTCCCAGTACAAACCCAAATCTCCCAGTACAACCCAACTCTCCGAGTACAACCCCAAATCTCCCAGTACAAACCCAAATCTCCCAGTACAAACCCAAATCTCCCAGTACAAACCCAAATCTCCCAGTACAACCCCAAATCTCCGAGTACAACCCCAAATACAACCCCAAATCTCCCAGTACAACCCCAAATCCATGAGTACAACCCCAAATCTCCGAGTACAACCCCAAATCTCCCAGTACAACCCCAAATCTCCCAGTACAACCCCAAATCTCCCAGTACAACCCCAAATCTCCGAGTACAACCCCAAATCTCCCAGTACAACCCCAAATCTCCCAGTACAACCCCAAATCCATGACTACAACCCCAAATCTCTCAGTACAACCCCAAATCTCCCAGTACAACCCCAAATCCCCCAGTACAAATCCAGCAGCCTCCGGGCCACCAGGACATCGCTTCCTTTTTCAGAACGAGCAGGAATTCGGAATATTCCGTCCCAAACCCCTGAATCCAGGGAGGAATCCTCCCTCTGAGTAATTCAGGAAAAACCTGAGATTTGGGACCCCAAATCCTAATCTTAATCCTGTTCCAGCGGGACAATTGGAACCCTCGTTGAACTCTTACCTTCCCCCGGTTTCCCGGGACACCCAAATGTCCCAAATTTGCATACGGCTCATGGTGATGATTTAGGGCTGCATCCAAACAATTCCTGTCCCCAAATCATTAGCGAGTTCTTTGACACCCTCTGATGGCCCTTGAGTGCCCTTCCTCCCTCCTTCCCCCATAAAAAAACCCTTTTCATCAAAGGTGGAGGAACCACCCTCATCCCCTTTGAGTTTTTCCGAGCCTCAAGTGGGAAAAAAAAGGGAAAAATTTGTATTTGTAGCGAGGTTTTGGTTTTTTTTTGTGAAATATTCGATTTAATTCCAAATTTTTCTGGAGGGAATATCCGGGATTTTCTCCCCATCCCCACATGGATTTCCTTCCAGCTGGGATGGGTGTCTGCTCCCCAGCAAGAAAAATGGAAAGCTTTAAAAAGAGTTCAAGAATGTAAATTATTATAAAAGTGCAAAGATTGTTAAGAAAACCAAGTTTGAATAAAAAAGAAAATAAAGCCAATTTTTAATAAAATAAAACCGAGTGTTTAATAAAATAAACCGAGTGTTTAATAAAATAAAACCATCAATAAAATAAAATATTCTCTAAACATCTCACTCGGCTGGGGTTTAAGTGAACAGGATCCTTTTAATCCTTTCCTTATAAAAAAAAGCTGATTTTTATTGCGAATTACCTGTCCTGAAAAATGAATATATTCATTTTTAACCGAATTAATTGAAAGGAAATATTAATTATTTAATTTTAATGCAAAAAAATCGAATCGGGAGCCTCAATCTCGACGCTCTCAGCTTTTACTCCATCAACATTTGAAAGGTTAAAAAAAATAAATCCAAGCAACCCTCTGGGAGAGTTTTATTTTCTAAACAATCAAAAAAAACCCTCCAGAATACTCCAAGATCCACAAATAAAATTCAGTCACTTCTACAAATGAGGTTTTCATAAGAATTTATCGTCGTCACTGGACCAAAGGACTGGGGTTGGGAAACTCTTACAAAACATCAGGGAATTCAACGACCACATCTGGAAGGTTCACAAGGGTTTTGCACCGAGAGGTTAAATGCACCACAAATGCCAGTGCAGGGTATTCCTTCAGTGGGATACAGAGCATTTCTGTGCTAAAAAATCCATTAAAATGTGAATTTCTAAACCGACTTCGAGATGCGTCGCCTGCACGGCCTCGAGAAACCTTTGAGAGAGAGAGATTCTGCTGGGAAAAACTCCCCTAAAAAGCAGGAGTTTTGGAGGTTTGATTCCTCACCGGCAGGCAAAATAATCTTCTCAAAGCTTTTGTAGAGGCTGAGTCTACGAAATGGAAGATTCCAGGAAAAAACGTCCAGAAAAGTGGGAAGCACGAGCAAAAAAAGGGATTTCCACTCACAGGGATGTGGATGAACTACACCCTCCTCTACACCCAAAGGCTGAGAGGACAAAGCAAAGCAGCACGAAAATGACGATTGAACAGGAGGAAAACAACCCAAAACAGCACGAAAATGACGATTGAACAGGAGGAAAACAACCCAAAACAGCACGAAAAAGACAAATTTCACAGGAAAACACCGAGTTTGGTGGAAAAGCCGCCCTCCCTCCCACCCCTGACAGCTCCAATCTCTAGGCACAAACACACGAGGACAATCTCTAAGAGCAAAAGACAGCAGGGTGAAGGGAAAAGCTCTCTGCAGAAATTCCTGCAGCTTCCAAAGGGTTCCTTTTTTCCCTGCTCCGAGGCTCTCCACGAGCTCAGAGCGAGCAGAGGCTCAGGCTCAGCTCAGATTCCAGTTCTAGAAGCTTCTAGGAATATTTACAACCAGGTGGAATCTTCGTGATCAGAGCTGGGGGGGGGGGTCACTCAAAATCATTTTGGATCCCCCTACTCCCAAAAAAACTCGGATTATCCGTGGCTCTGAGGGCAGAAAATCCCTCCTTGATCTCCTTTCTCACCCTCTGGTGTTGGGATTTGAGCTGCACCTTTGCCTTCCCACCCAACCCTCTGGTGTTGGGTGGGCTCACCGAAACATCCAGCAGCCCTTGGAGGGTGGGAGGGGAGTTTCCAAAAGTCCCAGCAGGATTTACAAGCCCCACGTTTTGTTTTTCAGCAGCACCAGGGAGCCCAAATGAAACAGGATTTTTTGAGGATTTTTTGAGGATTTTAGAGGATTTTTTGAGGATTTTTTGAGGATTTTTTGAGGATTTTTAGAGGATTTTTGAGGATTTTTAGAGGATTTTTTGAGGATTTTTTGAGGATTTTTTGAGGATTTTTTGAGGATTTTTTGAGGATTTTCAGAGGATTTTTTGAGGGTTTTTTGAAGATTTTTTGAGGATTTTTTGAGGATTTTTTGAGGATTTTTTGAGGATTTTTTGAGGATTTTTAGAGGATTTTTTAGGGGATTTTTTGAGGATTTTTTGAGGATTTTTAGAGGATTTTTTGAGGATTTTCAGAGGATTTTTTGAGGATTTTCAGAGGATTTTTTGAGGATTTTTTGAGGATTTTCAGCTCCAAATGTGGCACCCACAGGAGCTGTCCCTTCAATGTCCCCTGAATTCAGAGTGACTGAAGCAGGGGCTCCAGAGCAGGGAATTTTGTCAGGGTCTTGTCCTGTGTTCCAGCTCCTCAAATCCCCAGCTGAGCTGGGGCGGGGATGCCTGAAACTCACCCAAATTGAGGGACAGAAAATAAAACCATCACACATTAAATCAATCAAGAACTTGGACCAGATCAAGAACTTGGACCAGACCACTCCAAAAGGGGTCTCTTTACCTTCTCCTCTTTTCAGCAACACCACTAAAGTGAATTATTAAAAAAACAAAACAAACCCTAATTTCTTCTTTCCTCGCCCTCCCTGGTGTGGCACTGAACCCTTGGAGCAGAATCCCCTCTCACAAATAAACCTGACCTCCCCCTGGGGCTGTCCCACTGCTTCTTCCACTTGTTTCACTGCTGCACGGAGCGCAGGGAGAAGCTGAACTGCTCCTTTCCGACGAGGGATGCAGGAGAAACCCCGGTTAAATCAAGAGGGCTCCGGGGGTTTTTTTTGGGTTTGCCAAGTGGGAAATCTTTACACACCAAAAAAACCCCTTTCAGGAAAAGCTGTTTCAGGTGGGAGGAAGTGCTCACAAATCTGTCTGCAGAATCGTGCTCCAGCCAAAAAAAAATCTCATCCAGTTTGCCTTTTCACAAAACAATGACAAGGAGTGAAACGCTGACAGAGTGGAGGAGCATTAGCAGTCTTGTTTCACAGGATGCTTCAGTTCTGTCCCTTCCTCAGGGGACACGAGGTCAGCCCCAAGCAAACAGGATTTCTCTCAGAGCTGGGTTTGCTTCTGAAGCTCCCCAGCCTGAGTTTTGACGGCTCTGATCAGTTTGCTGCTGGAAAGGTGATAAAAATCTCACCTCCTCTGAAAAACTCCTGCTGGCCCAGCAAAGAAACAGGAGGGCCACAGTGGAGTGTTCTAGAAAAAGAAATAAATATTGGCTAAATCACGAAACGTGAGGGGATCCCCGGATTCTAAAAGAAATGACAGCAGAAGAGGAAGAAAAGGATTCAAAAAGGGCATTCAGAGCTCTTTTGAAGCACAGCTCAGGTGTTTCACAGCTCTTTTGAAGCACAGCTCAGGTGTTTCACAGCTCCTCAGCCACGCGTGGGTCTGGTTATTGAATCTGCCTGACAGGAACCTGCTCCACAGCTTTTCACTCCTCTTGTAAAAAGCTGAAAAGAGTTTGGGCTTTCCTCTTAGTCCTGGCCACTAAGACATCGTTATTTGTGCTTAATATTTAAGCCAAGACTACTGATATGTGAGTGACACTAAAGACAGCAGCCTGAGCTCTTAGGAGAGGCAAATGCAGCAAAAATTCAGACAGAAAAGCTTGATCTCTAAATTCCTGCAATTAATTCTGGGAAATAGATTTCTTCTTCCTGTCTATCCTTCCAGCAGCAGCGCATTTTTGTTTTGTTCTGTTTTTATTTTTTTATCCTGGTTTTTCTGCCCTGGTTTCCAGGTCAAACCCAGTCTCAGCAAGCACAGTTCATCATTTGGGTATCGCTGTCCTAAGACGGAAGGATCACGGATTGGGGAAGTCCCAAGGTAGGAGATGTAAACACATTTCACGTCATCTTCAGAGAAAAGCTGGTGCCCCTTTCAGATCAGGGGTTGAGCACTCATTATTTGAAATCTGTCCCCAAAACAACCCCAGAGGTTTTCCACCTGCAAAACCAAAACCAGGAGGCAGAGGAACCGCTCAAGCCCGACCTCTGCCAACAGAAGATTCTCCACAGATTTCCTGGCGTGCAGCACCGAAAACTCCAAAAAGCATTAAAAACTCCCATTCTCCCCACGACTGAATTAAAAACCACAATAATAAAAACCCAGCCCGGTGTCCCTGACTGGGCAAATGTGCAGCATCCTGGCAGGGAATCTCTCGGTGCTACATCAGAGTCTCCCTGTCCGACAAACCCCGGTGCATTTCCCGCTTGTCATCGCCGTCCTCATCCTCGGCCGGGTCGTTCTCCTCTCCAGACTCCACATAAATGGGCCAGTCGTTGTCAGCATCCCCCTTCTCCTGGCCCTCTGAGGATGCCTCCACGAGGCTGAGGTTGATGGGCGCCGGGTCCTCGTGGGTGGTGGTGACGCAGGTGCAGCCGTCGCAGAGCCCGAAGCGCCGCAGCCCCGGCGACAGGCTGGTGGTGAAGGTTCTCCTGCAGCCCTTGCAGATGATGGGCTTGTTGGAGCGATGGACCTGCAGGGAAAGCAGCAAACTTGGGGGAAAAAAGGCAGTTGGATGGTTTGGAGAGGAGGAAAACTTCAGCTGAAAGGGTCTCACCGTGATTCTGGCCATAAGGATTTGGGTTGCCCAAGTGTAAGAATCATGGAATGGTTTGGGTTGGAAGGGACGCAGAGCTCACCCAGCCCATGGACACCTTCCACAAGCTCTGGTTGCTCCAAGCCCTGTCCAACCTCGCCTGGGACACTTCCAGGAATGGGGAATCCACAACCTCACCACCCTCACAGGGCAGAATTCCTTCACAAAATCAAGTCTAACAGATCGGGAAAACTAAATGCCCAAACCCTTTCTGTCCACCTGAGGAGAAGCATCAAACACCCAACGGACTGAAACAATGAACAAAAAATCATCGTTAATTGAACAGCTTTTCTCGCATTGGCAAGAATCATTCCCTGCAGCAAACCCAAGTGGAAAGAGCCCCGAGAAGCCGTGCAATGAACCCCCAGGTGGATATAATGGATCCAAACCCCCCGGACTCACGCTGAGGGTGTGGCTGCAGGGAAAACAACAAACTTGGGGGAAAAGAGGCAACTCAATGGATCCGTCCAACCTGGGGCTTGGAGCAACCAAGGGACACTTCCAGAAACAGGGAATCCACAACCTTAGAGGGCAGAACTCCTTCCTAAAATTGAATCTAACAGGCTGTGAAAACAAAATGCCCAAACCCTTTTAGTCCACTTGAGGAGAAGCATCAAACAACCAACGGATTGAAACAACGAACGAAAAATTATCGTTAACTGAAAAGCTTCCATTGCATTGGCAAGAATCCTTTCCTGCAGCAAAACCAAGTGGAAAAAGCCCCGAGAAGCCGTGCAATGAACCCCCAGGTGGATCCAAACCCCCTGGACTCACACTGAGGGCGTGGCTGCAGGGAAAACACCAAACTTGGGGGAAAAAAGGCAACTCAATGGATCCGTCCAACCTGGGGCTTGGAGCAACCAAGGGACACTTCCAGGAATGGGGAATCCACAACCTCAGAGGGCAGAACTCCTTCCTAAAATTGAATCTAACAGGCTGTGATAACAAAATGCCCAAACCCTTTTTGTCCACTTGAGGAGAAATATCAAACATCCAACAGACTGAAACAACGGATGAAAAATCATCGTTAATTGAACAGCTTTTCTCGCATTGGTAAGAATCCTTTTCCTGCAGCAAACCCAAGTGGAAAAAGCCCCGAGAAGCCGTGCAATGAACCCCCAGGTGGATATAATGGATATAAACCCCCGGACTCACGCTGAGGGCGTGGCTGCGCAGGTGCTCCTGGCGGGTGAAGCGCTTGCCGCAGGTGTCGCAGGGGTACGGCCGCTCCCCGGTGTGCGAGCGGATGTGGCGCTTCAGGATCCCCTTCTGCTTGGCCGTGTAGGGGCAGAAGGGACACTTGTGCAGCTTGATGGGCACCACCAGCACGTCACCTTGGGGACAGAACACACCGGGTTAGCTCAGGGGTGGCGGCTGCTGAGCTGAGCTGGGCTGAGCTGAGCTGGGCTGAGCTGGGCTTTCCTCTCTCCCCATGCTGGGCTCACCTGGGATTTCCTCAGCTCGTGCCATGGCAGAATTCAGGCAGGTGCAGTGCCCTGGGAAATCAGCCTGGCTGTTGTTCATGACAGCAAAGCATTCATTTTATTTTATTTCATTTCATTTCATTTCATTTCATTTCATTTCATTTCATTTCATATTTCATTTCATTTCATTTTTTTTTTTAAATTTCATTTTATTTTATTTATCTTTTAATTAAGTACCAAAATTCTGCTCTTAGTGCAGCGGGGTCTCTGCTCCACCTCAGCCACTTCCCTTTTTTTATAATTATTAAACCATTAGCATTAAGCAGCATCAGAAACCAAAACCTTGAATAATAAACAACAACAACAACAAATAATAATACCAATCTGCAGGCAGGAATAGCAGGAACGGCACTTTTTGTCCATGTTGCTTTTATATTTAGATCTGGAAACACGATTCTTTGTTTCCACCGCCTTCCTGTTGGCAATAACAACTCCAAGACATTTCCTGGCAACGTTTTACTGCTCCTAAAACCGAACCACAAATGATCCACGGTTTATGGAGTCAGGTGCAAGGAGAGAATGAAATCTGAAGGTCCCATTTCACACAAACGTGGGCACTGCCAAGCGTCCCAGCGCCAGCCCAGCTTCCCTTCCAGCAGAAAGGTGGAGATGTGATGCCAAAGGATTCATTTTCCCTGTTCCAGGCCCGGATTCAGGGTAGAGTTTTGTGTGTCAGGCAGGTGAGGCTGCAGAGCATCCTTTGGATCGAGGTTGATCCAACCCACCATGGAAAAAGGCGAGTCTGGAGTCAATGCTGCGAGGGAGAGACAGCTCAGCCCAATGCTGGAGCTTCCCAAGGGATTGCAAATCCCTGCTGGGCATTCAGGAGCTCCATCAAAACCCCAAACTCAGCCCTGCCTCGCCCCCAGTGCTCTGCTTCCCCTCCTTCTGATGACTGGAACAGAGGTGCACATTGAAAATTCATTATATTTATCTCATCTCTCAACCTGAGCGCTCCAATCTTTCATCAGGACTTTGTATTTCTCATTCCTGAAGAAATGAGGCACCAAAAACTGAGAGACTCCCACTCCCCTCAGTGCTTCAAGGCCCTGCTTTAGCACAGAAACAGAAGGAAGGGAAAGTTTGGGGTTTTTTTCCTCCTCACTCCTACTCAAAACCCATTTCACACCAACATTTCAGGGCACCTGATGTTCCAAATCAAACTCTGGCAGCATTCCCCTTTCCACGACTCACCCACAGCCTGGAGATGAGGAGGGAGGAAAGGGAGGAGTGGAATTTGTGCGCTGGGTGTTCTCACCTCGCCACTCACCCAAAACCAGCAGCGTGAGAGCAAACCTGGGGCTGGGATTCCAGCAGTGATTCCCTGCCTGGAAGCAGGGAGAGGAGCTGGCACTTGGAAGATCACCCAGGCAGCTCGAGATGGACATGACATGAAGATAAACTCAGTGCCAGCCCCTGTGGAGTTTTAGGGTCGGTTTCAGATGGCTGCTGAGAGCTGCCAGACACAGCCCGGAGCAGGGCAGAGAGACAAGAGAAGAGCTAAGAGAGCTAAGAGAGGTTGAAGAAGAAGAGAGGAGAGAAGAGAGCGAGCTTGTTGCTTACAATCCCATAAATCATCTTCTGTGCTGAATATTCTCATTCTCATTCACCAATCCAGAACAAACTACAAATCTTACACCATTTGCATCCAGCCCATGAGAACTATTGCATCACCATCCAGTGTTCTATTTGAAACCCTAAAAGCTGCTTTTTGGAGCCTCTGCCAGGTTGGTGGGGTCTGCTCTGAGCCTTGGGCCTGTCTGCAAGCAGAGGGGATTGTTCAATCCAAGGGGGATCACCTGCAGTGGCCATGCCATTGTTTGTTCAATCCAAGGGGGATCGCCTGCAGTGGCCATGCCATTGTTTTCCAGTTGTTCAGGAGCTGGGCTTTGGGATCTCAAAGCTTGGCTTCATTTCAATCTTACAGTTTCTACATTCCCAGCATCTTTTGCCAGGTAATCACATTGATAAGGCTTTCCTATTTCATCTTCCCCAACACCAGCCCCTGTGGCATCTGTCCCAGCCTGTGGCACTCGCAGTTTGTCACCTCCTGTCCTCACCAGGCTGTCTGGGCAAGGCACGTATCAAAAAGCACAGAAAACGCCCGAATATTTATTGTCCACAGCAGGAGAAATGCACACCATGGGCATGGTTTCCTCCTTCTCTGCTGCCAGGAGTTGTTCCTGAGGTATTCCAGCTGCTGCCGGGCTCAGGGCGGCTCCAGAGTGGAAGAAGCTTTGTTTTTGTGCAGTAGCACGGAGTTGAAAGCTGTCAGTGCTCCTGGGGGAGTGACAGGAATCCCTCAGGGTGGGATCAGATTGATTCCTGCCCTCTGAAGCTCCAAGCAGGAGCAGCCAGAGCAGGAGCTGGGATGGGATGAGCTCCTCCTGCTGCAGCAGATCCCTCCTGAGGCAGCTCCTCTTGGATTGACCATCACGAGGGAAAAATCCCTTCCCAAAGCTCACCTGCCACTCCACGAGCTCCCAGTGAGTTTATTCATTAAAGAAGAGTCCCCCCAGGCAGAGTTTGGGGGCGATTTGGGAGCAGCAGAGCTTCAGCAATACTCACCTGCCTCGGGCTGCACCGAACAAACGACTCCAGCTGCTTTTGGAGTGCACAACGAGAGTTTATTTCAAAAGAATTCACCCAAAACCCCCCCAGAACAGGAGTAACAAGAGGAGCTCAACCGAGCTCAACCCCCCCGAGCCCTCTCACCTGCGTCCTCACCATACCAGTCGCTCTGAATGTCCACCACGGAGCTCACGGCCACCGCAGCATCCTCAGCCCTCCCCTCCAATCCCCTCACCAAGTGCTGCACCACCTCCTCCTTCCTCGGGGCCGCCCCGGAGCGCAGCAGCGCCTCCAGGAACTGCTTCACGTGGAAATTATTGCACGCCAGCCCCACGGGCTGCCCCTCGTCCAGCTGCTCCAGGGACAGCGGGGCCGGGTACCGGGGCTCGCCCGCCTCCACCTCCGCCTCGTCCGGGTCGAACTCCACCTTGGGTTCCACCCCCTTGGGCAGCTCGGAGCCGTCGGGGGACTCGCTGAGCGCCAGCTCCAAGGCGTGGCAGCCGCCCAGGTCCCGCTGGCACTGCGGGGTGCTCTCCTTGTCCTGCAGCGGGGCGCAGCTCCTGGCGCTGAAGGAGCTGCCCTCCCTGGCCGAGCCGCCGCTGTCAGCCTGGTAGAACGCCGCCTCCCTCTCCATCTTCCTGCAGATGTCCAGGGACGACCTGATGTAGGCTTTGCAGAAGGTGACCACGTCGGTCATCTGCAGGTAGCTGGCGGCCGACATCACCTCGATGACGTTGTCGCCGCACAGGTCCAGCTTCCCCGAGTAGAGGAAGTCCAGGATGACGGAGAAGGCCTCGGAGGTGACGATGTCGAGCGAGGCCGTGCTGTGGCGCCCGCTGTCCTGGATGTAGTGGACGAGCAGCGCTCGGAAGTAGCCGCTGTTGGCGAACAGGATGTTCCTGTGCGCTTTGAAGATGCGGCCCTCCACGATGATGCTGCAGTCGCAGAAGAAATCCCGCTTGCGCTGCTCGTTCAGCTCCCCCAGCAGCTTGGCGTGGTAGGACTGCACCTCCATGGCTGTGCCGGGGACACGGAGAGAGAGCCGTGAGCAGCGCGGGGACAGCGGGGACACCGCGGGGACAGCGGGGACACCGCGGGGACAACGGGGACACCGCGGGGACAACGGGGACACCGCGGGGACACCGCGGGGACACCGCGGGGACACCGCCACTGCCACCCCTGCCTGCGCCGCGGGGACACCGGGGACACCGCGGGGACACTGGGGACACCGCCGGGACAACGGGGACACTGCCACTGCCACCCCTGACAAGCCTCGGGGACACCGGGGACACTGGGGACATCACCGGGACACTGGGGTCACTGCTGGGACACCGGGGACACCGCCGGGACATTGCCACTGCCACCCACTGCCAGCGCCACGGCGACACCGCCGGGACACTGGGAACATCACCGGGACACTGGGGACACTGCTGGGACACCAGGGACATCACCAGGATACCACCACTGTCACACCCTGCCAGCGGCGCAGGGACACCAGAGACACCACCGGGACACCGGGGACACCGGGGACATCACCAGGACACCGGGGACATCACCGGGACACCAGAGACATCACCGGGACACCGCCACTGCCACCCCTGCCAGCGCCGCGGGGACACCGGGGACACTGGGGACATCACCGGGACACGGGGGACACTGCTGGGACACTGGGGACATCACCGGGACACTGCCCGGACACCGGGGACACCGGGGACATCACCAGGACATTGCCACTGCCACCCACTGCCACCACCGCGGGGACACCGGGGACACCCGGGACAGGGGGAGCCGCGCCAGCGCCGCGGGGACACCGGCAGGAACCGCCCTGCCCGGCCCGGCCCCGACCCACCCGGTACTGGGGGTTCCAAACCGGGACAAGGATGGTCCCGATCGGTACCGGGGGTTCCAAACCGGGACAAGGATGGTCACACCCGGTACTGGGTCTCCGTTCTGCCCGGTACCGCGAGTCCCGCATCCCACCAGGGACCGTCCTGCCCTCGGTACCGGGACACCCCGCCCCGCCAAGAACCCGGTACCGGGATCCCAAACCCCTCCATCCCACCCGGTACCGGGATCCCAAACCCCTCCATCCCACCCCGTACCGGGATCCCAAACCCCTCCATCCCACCGGGTACCGGGATCCCAAACCCCTCCAGGCCCGTCCCGCCCGGTACCGGCACTCCGTCCTGCCCGGTACCCACGGCACATCCCGGAACACCCCGGGATGTCCGTGCCAGCACCAGCGTCCCCAGACCGCCAAGGGCCACCCTGCCCGCTGCCGGCCACGGCATCCCCCGGGATACCGAGGACCGCCCTGCCCGGTACCGGGTCCGCTCCTGCTCCCAGCCCAGCCCCGCCCTGCCCGGTGCCGGTACCGGGTCCGCTCCTGCTCCCAGCCCCGCCCTGCCCGGTGCCGGGACCGGGAGCGCGGCATCCCGGCATCTCCCGGGATACCGAGGACCGCCCTGCCCAGTACCGGGACCGCTCCTGCTCCCAGCCCCGCCCTGCCCAGTGCCGGTACCGGGTCCGCTCCTGCTCCCAGCCCCGCCCTGCCCGGTGCCGGTACCGGGTCCGCTCCTGCTCCCAGCCCCGCCCTGCCCGGTGCCGGTACCGGGTCCGCTCCTGCTCCCAGCCCCGCTCTGCCCGGTGCCGGTACCGGGTCCGTTCCCTGCTCCCAGCCCCGCTCTGCCCGGTGCCGGTACCGGGTCCGCTCCTGCCCCCAGCCCCGCTCTGCCCGGTGCGGGGAGCGCTCGGTGCGCATCGCTCACCTCCGCCCGGCCCCGGGTCCGCTCCCGCTCCCTCCCGGCCGCCGTAGCCGGGCCGCGCCCCCGGAGCGCCACAGGAAGTGACGTCAGAGCGGGCCGGTACCGGGGCGGGCCCGGGGTGAGGGGTCGGTAAATATTGGTGACGTCACAGCGCCAAGATGGCGGAGGGGTGAGCGGGGCTCGGCCGGGAACGGAACGGAACGGGAACGGGATCGGGAACGGGATCGGGATCGGGAACGGGAACGGGAACGGGAACGGGATCGGGATCGGGATCGGGATCGGGATCGGGAACGGGATCGGGATCGGGATGGGGATCGGGATCGGGATCGGGATCGGGATCGGGATCGGGAACGGGATCGGGATCGGGATGGGGATCGGGATCGGGATCGGGATCGGGAACGGGATCGGGATCGGGAACGGGATGGGGATCGGGATGGGGATCGGGATGGGGAACGGGAACGGGATCGGGATCGGGAACGGGATCGGGAACGGGAACGGGAATCGGGAACGGGATCGGATCGGAACGGGATCGGGATCGGAAACGGAACGGGATCGGGATCGGGATCCGGGAACGGACGGGATCGGGATCGGAACGGGGAACGGGATCGGTCGGGATGGGGCCGGGATCGGGAACGGGATCGGGAGTGGATCAGGATCGGAACGGGATCGGGATCAAGGATGGGGAACGGGATCAGGGGAAGCAGGATCGGGAACGGGAAGGATCGGGAAATGGGATCCGGGATCGGGACGGGATCGGATCGGATGGGGAATCGGGAATCGGGATCCGGTCTGGAACGGGATCGGGAACAGGATCGGGAACGGGAACGGGATCGGGATCGGGATGGGGAACGGGATCGGGAACGGGATCGGGAGTGGGATCAGGATCGGGAACGGGATCGGGATCAGGATGGGGAACGGGATCGGGAACAGGATCGGGAACGGGAACGGGATCGGGATCGGGATGGGGAACGGGATCGGGAACGGGATCGGGAGTGGGATCGGGATCGGGAACGGGATCGGGATCGGGATGGGAAACGGGATCGGGAACAGGATCGGGAACGGGATCGAGATCGGGATCGGGATCGAGAACGGGATCGGGAACGGGATGGGGATCGGGATCGGAACGGGAACGGGAACGGGAACGGGATCGGGATCGGGATCGGAACGGGATTGGGATCGGGATCGGAACGGAACGGGATTGGGAACGGGATCGGGGGCTGCGAGACGGGGCCGGGTTGGGGCTGCGGTTTGGGGGCGGAATCTGGGATCGGGATCTGGGGCTGGGTTTGGGATCTGGAGTTGGGCTCGGGATCTGAATCTGGGTCTGGGATTGGGATCTGGGGTCGGGATCTGGGTTTGGGCTCGGGATCAGGAGCTGGGCTTTGGGGCTGGCTCTGGGGTCCGGTTTGGGCTCGGGATCAGGAGCTGGGCTTTGGGGCTGGCTCTGGGGTCCGGTTTGGGGTTGGGATCAGGAGCTGGGCTTTGGGGCTGGCTCTGGGGTCCGGTTTGGGCTCGGGCTGTGTCTGTGCCGTGTCCTGAGCCGTGTCCCGCGCAGGGAGGACGGCGGCTGGTGGCGGAGCTGGCTCCAGCAGAGCTACCAGGCTGTCAAGGAGAAGGTGGGAACAGCACCGGGATCGGAAACGGGACCGGGAACGGGACCGGGATCGGGACTGGGCGGGATCGGGACCGGGATCGGGATCAGGACTGGGATTGGGACTGGGCAGGATCAGAATTGAGATCGGGACTGGGTGGGATTGCGATCGTGATCGGGATCGGGACTGGGCGGGATCGGGATCAGGATCAGGACTGGGACCGGGATCATTTGGGATCGGGACCAGGTGGCACCCAGGGCCAGCCCCGGAGCCCAGCGAGGCCGGGGGTGCAGCACAGCCCGGGGGGGTCTCCCCGGGCTGGGATCGGGATGGATTTGCCGGGATCCTCCGGCTGAGCTCCCGCCGGGCTCTGCCGTGTGCGGATCACCCCGAGCAGAGGGGGTTGTGCTTTGGGGTGTGTCATCTCCTGCCCGTGACAGCGCTGCTCGTCCTAATTACACACAAACCTTAAACCCGGCTTTTCCCAGCCTGTGTTTTTCCTGTTCCCGGCTTACAAACCTCCTGGAATGTGTTTGGGGCACGGCAGGTGCTGTTGTTATTCAGGTTATTCTGGTCTTACACATTACTTAGGCTGGGCTGAGGGCTCAGCTGGGCTCAGCTCTCACACTCGGGGTTCTGTGGTGTCCTGTGGGTGCTGGTGGCTTTGCTGGAGCCCCAGAATCCCGGAGGATTCAGCTGCTGTCTCCCTGCAGTCCACGGAGGCTCTGGAGTTCATGAAGCGGGACCTGGCCGAGTTCACGCAGGTGGTGCAGCACGACACGGCCTGCACCATCGCCGCCACTGCCAGCGTGGTCAAGGACAAGCTGGCCGTGAGTAGGGGCTGCAGCGTCCCCAGGGCCACCCCTGCCACCTGCCACCGTCCCAGGCTGCTCCTGGGATAATCCCAGCCGCGGCTTCTCTGGGAATTGCCTCCCAGTATCCCGGCTAACCCCGGCTGCCTCCAGCCTGAGGCTGTTCCGCCTGTGCTGGCACGCCAGGGGACGAGCAGAGGAGGCGCCTGTGGTTCCCTGTCTGTGCTGAGCAGGGGGACACTGGCGCTGGCACTGTCACTGTGGGGTGACACTGGCACTGTCACTGGCACTATAGGGAGACACTGTCACTGTAGGGGGACACTGGCACTGTCACTGTCACTGTAGGGGGACACTGGCATTGTCCCTGTAGGGTGACACTGGCACTGTCACTGTCCCTGTAGGGTGACACTGTCCCTGTCCCTGTAGGGTGATACTGGCACTGTCACTGTCACTGTAGGGGGACACTGGCATTGTCACTGTAGGGTCACACTATCTATCCCTGTAGGGTGTCACTGTCCCTGTCCCTGTAGGGTGACAGTGTCCCTATCCCTGTAAGGTGACACTGTCCCTGTAGGGTGACCCTGTCTGTCCCTGTAGGGTGACACTGTCCCTGTCTGTCCCTGTAGGGTGACCCTGTCCCTGTAGGGTGACACTGTCCCTGTCCCTGTAGGGTGACACTGTCCCTGTCCCTGTAGGGTAACCCTGTTCCCATAGGGTGACCCTGTCTGTCCCTGTAGGGTGACCCTGTCTGTCCCTGTAGGGTGACCCAGGCTGTCCCCACGAGCTGAGCCTCATCCCTGCACAGCAGCAGCTGCCGGGACAGCCCCATCCCAAACCATGCCAGCCCAAAGCAGCCCTGGCTGTGTCCTCCCCACAGAGCCCAGCTCCGTGCCCCACCTGGGGCAGGCGCCTCCCTGCCCACCCTCCCAGCCCAGTCACCCCCACAGCACTCGAGGGGACACATCCCGCTTCCTTAAGGATCCCAGAAACCCTGGCATGTCCCTGACCCCGAGCTGCCTGTCCCTTGCAGAGGGCAGAAGGTTCCTCAGGTGCCACCGAGAAGGTGAGGAAGGGTCTGTCTGACTTCCTGGGGGTCATCTCGGACACCTTCGCCCCCTCCCCGGACAAGACCATCGACTGTGACGTTATCACCTTGATGGCAACGCCCTCGGGTACCACGGAGCCCTACGACAGCGCCAAGGTCGGTGCCCAGCCTGGGCCGTGCCACCCTCAGCCCTGTCCCCTCCGTGCTGCTGTCCCCTCCCCTCACAGCTGTCCCCCTGTGTCTCCTCCAGGCTCGTCTCTACAGCCTCCAGTCCGACCCAGCCACCTACTGCAACGAGCCTGACGGTAGGGAGGGTGCAGGGGGTGCTGCTCTGGGGGGTCTGGAATTCCCTGGAGCCTTGGGCTGTTGGGGAAGATGAAATAGGAAAGCCTTATCAATGTGATTACCTAGTAAAAGGTGCTGGGAATGTAGAAACTCTGAGCGAGATTGAAATGAATTCAAGCTCTGAGATCCCAAAGCCCAGCTCCTGAACAACTGGAAAACAATGGCATGGCCACTGCAGGTGATCCCCCTTGGATTGAACAAACAATGGCATGGCCACTGCAGGTGATCCCCCTTGGACTGAACAATCCCCTCTGCTTGCAGACAGGCCCAAGGCTCAGAGCAGACCCCACCAAGCTGGCAGAGGCTCCCAAAAGCAGCTTTTAGGGTTTCAAATAGAACACTGGATGGGGATGCAATAGTTCTCATGGGCTGGATGCAAATGTTATAAGATTTGTAGTTTGTTCTACATTGGTTAATGAAAATCAGAATATTCAGCACAGAAGATGATTTATTGTGTTGTAAGCAACAAGCTCGCTCTCTCTTCTCTCTTCTTCTTCAACTTCTCTCAGCTCTCTTCTTTTAACTTCCTTAAATCCTCTCTCTTAACTGCTCTCTTAGCCCTTCACTCTCAGCTCTCTCAGATCCCCACTCTCAGCTCTTCTCTCCTCTCTGCCCTGCTCCGGGCTGTGTCTGGCAGCTCTCAGCAGCTCTCTTACATTAACGTTCTTTCACAATAAACCTCATGCTCTACAACCCGACTGCAGAGCTCTCTCGTCTGTCCTGGCCATCTGAAACCCACCCTCAAACTCTACATTGGGCCAGCTGTGGAGAGCAGATCTGGCTCTTACACCCAGCCCCAGCTTAGGCTGAGTCTATTGACCTGGTTTAAATATGGCCTTGGGTTGGTAGAGGAGCTCTGAGCCCTGTGTCTCCCTCGTCCTCTCCAATGGAACTTCCCAGATTCCTCCTGCCTGCTTTGTGATCCCTGTGCTCGTCCCCTCCAGGCCCTGCAGAGCTGCTCGAGGCCTGGCTGTCCCACTTCAGCCTGGAGGAGAAGAAAGGGGAGATTGCAGAGCTGCTGGCAACCAGCCCTTCCATCCGAGCCCTCTACACCAAAATGGTGAGGCCACTCCTGCCTGGCCAGTTCCTGCCTCGGGCAGTGCTACAGGGGAGCCCTGAGCTCTTTGTCCCCTGCAAGAATGGAAATAATTCCAGTGGTTTCCTGAATAACTGTGGGAAAATGATTGCTATGAAACGGGAGCTGCAAGGTTTGGGAGGAGAGAGGGGCACGGCAGCAGCTGCAGCTCTGCCCCTGAGGGGCTCATCCTGTCCTGGTCCCCCTGAGGGGCTCATCCCTTCCCTGATCCCTTCCCTGATCCCTTCCCTGGTCCCTCTGAGGGTCTCATCATCCCTTCCCTGATCCCTCTGAGGGTCTCATCCCTTCCCTGAACCCTCTGAGGGTCTCATCCCTTCCCTGAACCCTCTGAGGGGCTGATTCCTTCCCTGATCCCTCTGAGGGTCTCATCCCTTTCCCTGACCCCTCTGAGGGGCTCATTCCTTCCCTGATCCCTCTGAGGGTCTCATCATCCCTTCCCTGATCCTCTGAGGATCTCATCCCTGCCCTGATCCCTTCCCTGATCCCTCTGAGGGTCTCATCATCCCTGCCCTGATCCCTTTCCCAGGTGCCTGTGGCCGTTTCCCACTCGGAGTTCTGGCAGCGCTACTTCTACAAAGTGCATCGCCTGGAGCAGGTGGGTCAGGCTGGGGGAGCTTTTCCTTGGAAAAACAGGGATCTGGGCTGGCTCCTTGGAGTCAGTGATGCCCAGATCCCTGGGAGAAGGAAGGGACTGGGGATGTGAGTGGCTGCTGATGTGGAATTCCCTGCAGGATGAAGCCCGGAGGGAGGCTCTGAAGCAGCGAGCGGAGCAGAGCATGCACCAAGAGGAGCCAGGCTGGGAGGAGGATGAAGGTGGGACAGGCTTTGGGAATCTGGGGGGATTTGTGGGGAGCTCATCGTCCTCCTCACTGCCACAAATCACGAGGGGCAGCTCTGATCTCTGCTCTGTGGCAGTGCTGGGTCTGAGGGAATGCCTGGAGCTGTGCCAGGGGGGTTCAGGTTGGATATCAGGGAAAGGCTCTTCCTCCAAAGGGTGTTTGGGCACTGCCCGGGCTCCCCAGGGAATGATCACAGCCCCAAGGCTGACAGAGCTCCAGGGATGCCCAGGGTGGGGTTTTTGGGGTGTCTGTGCAGGAGCAGGGATTGGCCTGGATGATCCCAGAGCTCAGCCCACTCTGTGATTCCGTGCAATCCAACTCCCAGCCCCTCAAACACCTCTCCCTTCACTTCCACCTCTCTACAGAGGAGTTCCTGGGCATGTCCCCGCTGCCCTGTGCGAGCATCGCATTCCCAGGAGCAGCGCCGAGAGAGGAGGGGCCGCACCCCGCCGCGCCCTCGGGGCAGAGCCCCTCGGAGAGCAGCGACAGCGTGTCCCTCGTGTCCCTCGTCACCCAGATCGCAAACCCCGCCTCCGTGCCTGCCGCCCGGCCACAGCCTGCAGCTCCACCCGCAGCTCCAGCCGCAGCTCCAGCCGCAGCTCCACCCGCAGCTCCACCCGCAGCTCCAGCCGCCCAGCTCTCGCAGAGGCTGGTGGAGGCCACTTTGGAGGAGCAGAGCTCCCTGCCAAAGCCCCCCGAAGCTGCTCAGCCTCCTGCACCTGCCGAGGAATCGGCAGCATCCTCGGAGCTCAGAGAGCTGGAGAGCAAAGGGCAGGGCAGGACAGAGACTCTGAGAGAGGAGGGACCCACGGATCTGAGGGTGTTCGAGCTCAACTCGGATAGTGGCAAATCCACGCCCTCCAACAACGGCAAGAAAGGTTTGTGTGGGGCCTGCTGGGAGGGCAGCTTTTGGGGAAAAGGTTTTGGGGTGGTGGTGGTGGGGGAGAGGAAAGGGATTTGGCCAAAATCCACTGGGAAGGGGAGATCCTAATGGCAGAAATTGAAGAGGGGTAAATCCCTTGTGTCACATCAGGCAGTGACAATCTGGCTCTGTCCCTGTCCCTCTCCTGAGCTGCCTGCTGCAGCTCTGCCTGGATCATGGGTGTGCTGATTCTGGGGATAAAAAACCACTGGAACAACCCAAGATCCAGCAAGGTGGCCAAGTGTCATCAGCTGGGTCTGTGTGTGGAATGAAGGTGGGTGAGAAATCAAAGTTCTGCTGGCTGAGCAGAGCTTTTGGTCCGTGGCTGCCAGGAAAGGCTGAGCCCTGTGGTGGTGATTCCTTCCCCCTTCCTGTCACCCCCAGGAGTGTCCCTGAAAGTCCCCAGATTTCAGTCCCTCCTGGCATTCCCCATCATTTTCTGTGTGGCTGGAACCTGGCACATCCCAGTCCTCCCAGGCCAGAGGAGAAAATATTTCAGCATCATTATTCTGCACCAGCCCTGGCTGTGAGGGAAGCAAGCTCAGTGCATCCCATCCCTGCCAGGGAGCTGCTCCTGGGAATGTGGAGCCTTTCCCTCCTCGGGCAGGCAGTGGGAGCTCTGATCCTTGGGAATTCCAGGGTTTTGGAGCAGCTGTGGTGGCTCAGGGGGGGGATGTTTGTGCCTCCAGGCTCCAGCACGGATATCAGCGAGGACTGGGAGAAGGACTTTGACCTGGACATGACGGAAGAGGAGGTGCAGCTGGCACTGTCCAAGGTGGAAATGTCTGGGGAGGTGAGTCAGGGGAGCCAAAACTGCTCCCCAAAAGCATCAGCAAGCCCTCAGGGTGGTGCTGCACGAGCAGAGAGGGGTTGGGATGAGTGTGGAGATTTCCCAAGGGGAGCAGAGCAGGATTTCCCTGTTGGGAATGTGGGAGTGTGAGGATACACCAGGCTTTGTTCTCACCTGGGCAGGAGGAGCTGTTGAGATACATAAACTGTTGAAAACAACTCAGAACCAAATTCCCTCCTGTTTGCAGCTGGAAGATGAAGAGTGGGAAGACTGGGAATAAAGCAGCTGCTCCCAGCGCGTGTCACGGGCTCCTTCCCACCATCGACCGTGAACCCCATCACGGCCCGGCTGTTCCTTTGTGTGTGACTGCGCTGGGCCTTGCCCTTCCAGCCTGGAAGGAGCACTTCCATCCCTGCTCAGACCTGTGGGCAGCTCCAGTGACCCCTCCAGGTGCAGGAGGAGGAAGCAGGAGCTCGCTGGCACACGGGAGCCCGACTTCTCCGCAGCTCCAAGCCAAGACTGACCCCGCCGCGTCGGGGAGAGGCAGAGCAAGGGCTCCCTGGGCACTCAGAGGGGCACTCAGAGCCCTCCCAGCTGTGCTGGGGGCTGCCAGGCTGCCCAGCTGGCTCCTTCCTTGCTTGTGTGTGCACGTGTGGCCTGCAGCTGAGAGGCTCCTGGATGTGGCTGCGCCTGCTCCGCTCGCTGCTCCGCGATTCCCACCCGGAAAGCGACGCCCAGGGAGGGCCTGGGGGGGGCTGCAGGTGCTGCAGGAAAAGGCACTGGGCACCTGGAAGGAGCCAAACCCCCTGCCAAACCCTGAGCTTCTGCCTGGCTTTTTGTCTTGGAAGCTTTTTCCTCATGGGAACTCCCGTTTCCAGCAGTTCCTCCAAGAGCCAAGGCCTGCTGCTCCCCTCCTTGGCAGCTGCACCGCCCTCCCGCACTGGGTTTCGTGTCTTTCCAGTTCGATTCTCCAAGCAAAAATCCCCTCGTGGCTTGCTCTTCCTTGAGCCCTGGAGGGCTGGCAGTGCTTTGGGTCACTGGAGGGGACAGGACCCCTGGTGGTGGTGCCCAGGTCAGGCTTTGCAAAGCCCCGGCTTGACCCACTGACCACCCCAAGCCCTTTGGCCGCCCTGGGGGGAGAGAGAGGCTCCCAAATGTGGGTGGTCGCTGCTGGCTGAGGCTGTGCCACCCGTGCCAGGCCCTGCAGCCACCACCAGCTTTGCTGTGCCCACCTGGCTTCCTTCCCTTCAGCCCCCTGTGACTGCTTGAGGCGTTTCCTTCAGCCCCACGGCCTTTTTGGGGCGGTTTCCTTGGCATGGCACACGAGGTGCTGCTCATGCAGTGATCCCAAAAGGGACAGAGCCCTCCCCTGGCTTTTGGGGTGCTGGGGTGACACTTTCTGCCTTTGTCCTGCTGCTCCTCTGCGGCTGGGGGTTCCCTGCTGGGTTTCAGAGCACTAAACCAGGGGCACTTGGAAGATTTGGGATTTTGGGTTTTTTTTTTTCTTTTCCCTCCTTTGGGGTCACATCCCCATCCTGCCAACCCCTGGGGACAGCTCTGCTGCTGCTGGGGTGGCTCAGGCTGTGAGCAGGGGACACCAGAGGGGACCTGGGGCTGCTGGGAGCCCCAGCAGAGCTCGAGGGTGCAGCACCTGTGTCACTTCTTCCCTTCTCGAGTCGAGTTACCCGTTGGGTTGGTTGTGCAATATTCTCTGTTCTCCACCTGTTCCGCATCTCCCTGAGCCTTCTCTGGAGCTGGGGGTGACAAAACCAGGATCAATTCTAACAGCTCTGGTAGTTTTGTAACGAGGACTTTCTCCAAACCTTTTACAGACTGGCAGTTAACAGCAATTAAAGGAGTTCTCAGAGGCTCTGCCTGGCCCTGCTCTTCTCATTTCTGGACGTGACACGATTTTTCTTTCCTCCCAACTCCTTCAGGAGAGGATAAAGGACTCTCAGTGCTGCTCAAGCTCTGTCCTCCGCTTTTCAGGGCTGTGAGTGGCCCCTAAAAGCACCCAGAGCTTCCTCTGCCTGGATGGATGGAAAACACCGTCCAACAATCCCAAAAAGCTGGGATATTCCACATTTCAGGGCTCTGAGTCGCCCCTAAAAGCACCCAGAGCTTCCTCTACCTGGAGAGATGGAAAACACCATCCAAGAATCCCAAAAAGTGAGGATATTGCGCATTCCCATGGCTCTGAGTGGCTCCTAAAAGCACCCAGAGCTTTCTCTGCCTGGAGACAGGGAAAACACCATCCAACAATCCCAAAAAGCTGGGATATTCCACATTCCCACGGCTCTGCGGGGGCTCTGTCCCCAGGGTTCCTCACAGCCCGGCTCCAAGCCCGGGGGGCTGGGCTCCAGCAGCTCCTTTGTCTTCTTGTAGGCGAGGGAGTGGGACACGAATGAGGGGACACGAGGGGACATGAGGGACAGGACAGGAGTGACAGGATGGAGGGGACAGAGGGGACAGGACACGAGTGATGGACTGTGAGTGATGGGACACAAGTGACAGAACCCGGGTGATGGAACACAAATGACGGGACACAGGTGACAGGAGAAAGGTGATAGAGGAGACAGAGGTGACAGAGGGGACAGAGGTGACAGAGGGGACAGGACAAAGGGGACAGAGGTGGCAGGACACGAGTGACAGGACTGAGGGGACAGAGGCGACAGGACACGAATGAGGGGACAGAGGTGACAGGACACGGGTGACAGGACTGAGGGGACAGAGGTGACAGGACACGGGTGACAGGACAGAAGGGACAGAGGGGACAGATGCGACAGGACATGGGTGACAGGACAGGATACAGGACAGAGGTGACAGGACAGAGGGGACAAAGGTGACAGAGGTGACAGAGGGGACAAAGGTGACAGGGGACAGAGGTGACAGACAGGACAGAGGGGTCAGAGGTGACAGGACAGAGGGGACGGAGGGGACAAAGGTGACAGAGGTGACAGGACACGACCTCCGGGTCAGTTCCGCCCCCTCCCGCTGGGGGCACCCGAGCGCCGCCCCGCCGCCCTTCGCTCTCACAGTTTTGGCCCCGCGCGGCCGCCGTCCGGCCCGCGCCCCGCCCGCTGCCGCCATATTTTGGCCGCCGCCGCCAGCACCGGAGCCGCCGCCGCCGCCGCCGCGATGGGTGAGGGCCCTGAGGGGCGGGCGCGGCCCGGGAGCTCCGGGCACGGCCGGGAGGGACGGGGTGGAGCCGGGAGAGCCTCCCGGAGGCCGGGCAGCGCGCACAGCCCGCCCGCCCCGCGCTGCCGCCGCCCTCGCCTCTCACCGGCGTCCCGGGCGCTGCCGGGGCTGAGGGCGGCGGGCCCGGCGCGGCCGCTGAGTCATCCCGGGGGCTCCCGGGGGCTCCCGGTGAGGGCCGGCCGGGGCTGTGATCGCTTCGGGCAGCGCCCACAGCGACTTTGGGGCGCTCCGGGAGCTCTGGGGGCTTTAACGGGAATGATCGCAGATTTGGGGGTGTCCGGGCTGCAGCACCCCAGGGCTGGGTTGTGAGAGCTTTCAAAGTGCGTTTGTGGGGTGTCGGCGCTGTGATTTTGGGGTGTTCGGGGCTGTCAGAGCTGTGCTCGGTTTCAGGTCTCAGCTCCCTGCTGGATTTCAGTTCTCAGCTCCGCTCTGGATTTCGATTCTCAGATTTAAGCCTGACTTAAATTGCGACCCCTGGCAGAGTCCAGGCTTCACGGGAGAGCCCGGCCCGGCTCCCGCCACGGCTCGGGTTTGTTGTGGCTTTTATTGGGATAAATCTTGGGCCCTCAATGTCACCGCGCACGTGCGGGGCTGGCCCCGTGTCCCCTGCAGGAGCCTCTTCCCAGCTTCCCGAACTCCAGTAAAAGCGCTGGGAGCTTCCCGGAGGTGGCAGGCGGAGAAACCAGCCGGGAATAAATCCCAGCTCAGGGTTGTGCTCCTCGAAAAGCGCTTCAGTCGCAGCACGGCGGTGTTCTGGTGTGGCAGGTCCCAGCTCGGGGGTGAGAGCTGGAGTTTGGTTGGGTTGGGGAGGATGAGGTGGGGAAGCCTGGATCCTGGATTCCACGGGGGTCCTGGATTCCACGGGGGTCCTGGATTCCACGGGGGTCCTGGATTCCACGGGGGTCCTGGATTCCAGGGGGTCCTGAATGCCAGAGGGTCCTGGATTCCGGAGGGTCCTGAGTGGAATGGATCCTTAATTCCAGGGGATCCCTAATTCCAGAGGATCCTTAATTGAGTGGATTCTTAATGGAATGGATCCTTAATTCCAGAGGATCCCTAATTGAATGGAACCTGAATTCCAGAGGATCTGTAAATGAGTGGGTCCTGAATGGAATGGGTCCTGAATTCCAGGGGATCCTTAATTGAGGGGATCCTTAATTGAGGGGATCCTTAATTGAGGGGATCCCTTAATTCCAGGGGATCCCTTAATTCCAGGGGATCCCTTAATTCCAGGGGATCCCTTAATTCCAGGGGATCCCTAATTGAATGGAACCTGAATTCCAGAGGATCCTTAATTGAGTGGATTCTTAATGGAATGGATCCTTAATTCCAGAAGCTCCTTAATTGAATGGATCCTTAATTGAATGGCTCCTTAATTCCAGGGGATCCCTAATTGAATGAATCCTGAATTCCAGAGGATCCTTAAGTGAGTGGATCCTGAATGGAATGGATCCTTAATTCCAGGGGATCCCTAATTGAATAGAACCTGAATTCCAGGGGATCCTGAATTCCAGAGGATCCTCATTTTGATGGATCCTTGATTCCAGAGGATCCTCCCTCTGCTGGAAGGAGAAGTGTTGCCATTTCCCCTCACGATTGTGTCTTTTAACCAGAAGTTTGAAGGCTTTAAAGTGACGAGTTCAGGTGGGATTTTGGGATGAAATCCTTCCCTCTGAGGGGCTGGGATGGAATTCCCAGAGAAGCTGTGGCTGCCCCATCCCTGGAATTATCCCAGGCTGGGTTGGACGGGGCTTGGAACAACCTGGGATGGTGGAAAACGTCCTTGCCTTGGGCTGGGAGAGCTTTCAGTTCATTCCAAACCGTTCTGGGAGCCTGTGGAGCTTTAAAAATCCCTTTGGGGTGGGATCTTGCTGGTCATGATCCCATCAGGAATTTTCCTGCTGCCTCCAAACCCTCCTGTGATGCTCCAGGAGGAATCAGTGACCAGCCCTGAGCGTGGCTGCCGCACCTCCCAGCCCCTTGAACAGCTCTCAACTCTTAATTGATGCCTTGAGGTGTAAAACCTGGAGGAGAAAAATGTCTGGAAGCTCTTGGAGATGAGGAGTTCGTGCTCAGGAGCTTCCCAGCCCTGTAGGAATTTCATACCCCCCTCATTTCAGTTATCCTCATGGAACTTTATTATTTTTAAACAAGCTAAGGCTGGGGTTTTTTTTGTTATTTTAGTTTAATTATATTGTTGGAAATGATCCTCAGTTCATCCCTCCTTTCCCATGCAAATCACACCTTTAAATGCCTTTTAAAATGCTCAGTTCTTACTAAAACCCCCGTGTTTGATGAATCGAGCAGTTAATTGGCTGCTTTAGTGTTTGCTTTAGCTCAGTAGAGCAAACATGAACTTTGTCAAGGGGGGGAGAGTTTGATCAGTGAAATCCTGGGAGAGTGAAAGTCCTGGTTCCTCCAGGCTCTCGGTTCTGGGGCTGCTGAGCTCCAGGTAAATCTGCTTAGCAAATCACACGGCTCTGTTTGTTCCTGAGGAGAAGCACGTGCTGGGAAAGGGGTGCAGTGGTTGGGATTTTAGATCCCACTCGGATTGTTTGTGGTTGGTTCTAAGCTGGGACTCTCCTGGGCTGAGTTTAGTTGATTCAAAGTTAATCTCTGTTTTAGGGATTGTTTGGAGGGATTCTCATCTGATTTTTGTGCTCAATCAGTCCATTTTTAAATTGAATCTGAATATTCAGAATAGATAAACCAGCTTGAAGAGGAGTTAAAATTGTTTCTGGTTGGTTTTAACCTGGGACTCTCCTGGGCCGAGTTTGAGTTGATTCAAAGTCAATCTCTGCTTTAGGGATTATTCTGAGGGACTCTCAGTGCTTGATCAATCAATTTTTAAATTGAATCTGAATATTCAGAATAGATAAACCAGCTTGAAGAGGACTTAATGTTGTTTGTGGTTGGTTTTAAGCTGGGACTCTCCTGGGCCGACTTTGAGTTGATTCAGTCAAAGTTAATTTCTATTTTAGGGATTGTTTGGAGGGACTCTCATCTGATTTTTGTGCTCAATCAGTCCATTTTTAAATTAAATCTGAATATTCAGAATAGATAAACCAGCTTGAAGAGGAGTTAAAATTGTTTCTGGTTGGTTTTAACCTGGGACTCTTCTGGGCCGAGTTTAAGTTGACTCAAAGTTAATCTGTATTTTAGGGATTATTCTGAGGGACTCTCAGTGCTTGATCAGTTCATTTTAAATTGAATCTGAATATTCAGAATAGATAAACCAGCTTGAAGAGGATTTAATGGTGTTTGTGGTTGGTTTTAACCTGGGACTCTCCTGAGTTGAGTTTAGTTGATTCAAAGTTAATCTCTGTTTTAGGGCTTGTTTTGAGGGACTCTCAGTGGCATTTCTGATCAATCATTCAATTTTTAAATCAAATCTGAATATTCAGAATAGATAAACCAGCCTGAAGAGAACTTTAAACCCTCAAATTTCAGGGTGAAAAGGAGGAGGAGGTGAAAAGGAGGAGGAAGCTTTGAGCCCTGGACTGAGGAGTTGCTGGCTTCTTTATCCACAAGAATTCCTAATCCCTTCCCCTGGGGATTGAGCAGCAAACTCAGCCTGAGAGCGAATTCCCCTCAAAGAGCATTTTTGGCCGTCCCTTCCCTTCCCCCTCGCAGCTCTGCACATTCCAGCGCTGCCATCGCATCGCTGCCTCCGGGAGCTGGGGCTGGGGCAGAGCTGGGGCAGAGCTGAGCAGGGCTGGGACTGGGGCTGGGACTGGGGCTGGGGCTGGGGCTGGGGCTGGGGCTGGTGGCAGGCTGAGGGGGCTGGGGAGGAGCTGTGGAAGCTGTGGGGCTGGGGCTGAGGTTGGGGCAGAGCTGGAGCTGGGTGGCTGGGGCGGAGCTGGGGCTGGGGCGGAGCTGGGCTTGGGGGACGGAGCTGGGGCTGGGGCGGGCAGAGCTGGGGCTCGGGCTGGGAGAAGCTGGGCGGGGCTGGGCAGAGCTGGGCTGGGCAGAGCTGGGGCTGGGCAGAGCTGGGGCTTGGGCTGAGCTGGGCTGGGAGCTGGGGCGAGAGCTGGGGCTGGGGCAGAGCTGGGGCTGGGGCTGCAGCAGAGCTGGGGCTGGGGCAGAGCTGGGGCTGGGGCAGAGCTGGGGCTGGGGCAGAGCTGGGGCTGGGGCAGAGCTGGGGCTGGGGCAGAGCTGGGGCTGGGGCAGAGCTGGGGCTGGGGCAGAGCTGGAGCTGAGCTGGAGCTGGGGCTGGGGCAGAGCTGGGGCTGGGGCAGAGCTGGAGCTGAGCTGGAGCTGGGGCTGGAGCTGAGCTGAGCCGCGTTCCTGCGGGGCTCAGGGATTTCCCAGCCAGAGCCCACCCGGGGACAGGGACACTGGGACATGGGGACAGGGACACTGGGACATGAGGACAGGGCCAGGCTGCTCCAACGATGCTCTTGGGAAATCAAAGCTCACACAGGCTCAGAGGGTTGGGGTCGTTTAGCTCGGGATTTAATAGGATCCCAGTCCATGCATTGCTTCACCCAGGTGACAGCGTCCCAATGTCCTCCCACCCCCAATCGAGTGTACAATTAATGACCTTACTCATTAGCATATTTAACAAGAGGGCCCAATAAGGGGCTGGGCTGGGCTAATTCTGGTTTACAGAATCTGTCCTGCCAGGGGACCTTGAGTGCTATGACAATGGAGTGTTTGGTCTCCTAACCCTACAGCTCTGGGGTGTTTGGTGTCCTGGTCTGTGGGACACCAAGAAACCAGGCTGAGTTATCACCTAAAGCATCACAAGTGTGCGTGCTGATACTGTGGATATAGGGAACTGTGTAAAAGGTATTTAAGAGAAAAGGCAAAAAATCCTTCAGACATTGTGACAATAGAATGTTTGGTCTTCTAACCCTACAGTTTTTGGGGTGTTTGATGTCCCAGCCTGTGGGACACCAAGAAACCAGGCTGAGTTATCACATCCCAAGTGTGCATGCTGATATTTGTGAATATAGGGAACTGTGTAAAAAGTATTTAGGAAAAAAAGCAAAAAACCCTTCAGACATTGTGACAATTGAGTGTTTGCTCTTCTAACTCCAATTCTGGGGTGTTTGGTGTCCCAGCCTGCAGGACACCAAGAAACCAGGCTGAGTTCTCACATCCCAAGTGTGCCTGCTGATACTCGTGGATATAGGGAATTGTGTAAAATGTATTTAGGAAAAAAAGCAAAAAACCCTTCAGGCATCCCCAGGCCACCTCTGGAGCAGCCCCTGCAGGAGTTTGGTGCTGCCAAACACTCGGAGAGCAAAGCAGACCAGCCCCAGGGTGGCAGCACAGCAGAATTTTGCCTTTTCTTCCAGATTTTATTGCAGCTGGGGGAATTCCAGGGACACCTCAGAGTTGGGATTATTCCCAGGATTTCTTCTCCCTTTGCCCTCCGTCTTCTGAGCCAACAAAGTGATTTTTTTTTCCCCCCTTTTATTTCTTCTATTAATTCACTGCAAAGCAGCAAAAAATCCTTAATTTTGACTGATTTCTGATAGCAGCTCAGAGCTGCCCTTTTCCACCTTAATTCAACTCATTTTATGCATTTATTCCTTTGATTGGTATTTAAGCAGTACAGAAAATGTAGTTTTCTTTTTCTAGGCTTATTAATTAGCTTAATGAAGTTATCCTGGACACTTTTATTTTTCTAGGAGAGCCCTCTGGAGATGTTAATTATGTTAGGAAGAGATGGGAGCTTCCTCTGGGATTTCAGGGAGAAATAGGAGTGAAACCCAGCGGTTCTTTCCATTTATTTTATCGAATTTAGAGGAGTTTAAATCAGAAATCACCAACTTTATCCTATCCCAGGGAAAAAAACGTGTGGAAAAAGGTCCTTTGGAGGTCACCTTGGAGCTGGGAATGTCCCCAGCAGGCACAAACTGGCAGATTAGCACTGATGGAGTTCCTCAAGTGGATTTCTTTACACTCTGCAGAATTCCCCAGCCCTGCTGAGCATTCACAGCCACCTTTGGAAGATTCCCTGTAGTGGGGGGGAAATAAAGAAGGGAATTTTGGCTCCGAAAGAGCCGTGTCAGGTCTGGCAGAGCGAGCTGCGAGCCTCCAGCCTGACTCAGCAGCACGAAAACCCCGCAGTGACTCAGCTCTGAGCCTTCCACCAGCAGCTGGATGAAATACTTGATACAGATCCTTCTTGTCTTGCAGAAAATTGGGGGGAAAAACCAGTTGTTTTGTTGATTTTACAGGGATTTGTGTTGATTTTACAGGGATTCATGTTGATTTTACAGGGATTTGAGCCTTCAAAGTCCGACTTTCACCCTGGTTTTCCTCTCTTTGAAGTGGGAAATTCCTCCTCGTCCTCCTTGATGAGTTTGGACTCGTAATTCTTTAACAGCTGGAGGATTTTTTTTCCCCCCTTCCAGCTCCTCAGAGGGTTTCCTTTGCACAGGGAATTGGAAAGGTGTTGCTCATTAAGTTTGAAATGCAAATATTCCATTTTTGTTTGTTTATTTTTGCTGGTGAATGGATTTCCCGAATCCAGGGAGGCACAACTTGAGGAGCTGTGGGGCTCCTAAAGCAGAAGGGATATTTTGTCCAAGCTGGATTGGATTTTCTTTTTTAAATTGAATGAATCTTGCAGGATTTGTTGGTTTTTAGAGTGAACTCTCTGAGTTTCTGAGCTCAGTGTCCACTGGCACTGCTGTGAAAGGGAATTTTCCCAGGGCAAAGTGAAAATGTGTGGCTGGAATCCCCATTCCTGACCTCCCAGATCCTCATTCATGGGGTTTGGGGGATTCCCAGAGGTGGAATTGGAATTTAGAGTTACCCCAAATGTCCTGGATGCTTTGGACTGAAACTTTCCCAACACAGAATTTGTGTGGGGTTTTTTTTGGGTTGTTTTTTTTGCTTTTTTGGGGTTTTTTGCTGTGTTTTATTCCATGAGTTTGGTCCTGGTGCAGCCCAGAGCTCCCTGTGACTCCTGATCCTGCATTTCTCACACCCATTGCTGGATCAGAACTCTCTTAAATTCAATGAATCTTGCAGGATTTGGTTTTTAGAGTGAACTCTCTGAGTTTCTGAGCTCAGTGTCCACTGGCACTGCTGTGAAAGGGAATTTTCCCAGAGCAAAGTGAAAATGTGTGGCTGGAATCCCCATTCCTGACCTCCCAGATCCTCATTCATGGGGTTTGGGGGATTCCCAGAGTTGGAATTGGAATTTAATTGGGATTTAGAGTTACCCCAAATTACCTGGATGCTTTGGACTGAAACTTTCCAAAAACAGAATTTGTATAGGGCTTTTTTGGGTTTTTTTTTCTTTTTTGGTTTTTTTTTTCTTTTTTGGGTTTTTTTTTCTTTTTTGGGTTTTTTTTTTCTTTTTTGGGTTTTTTTTTTGCTTTTTTGGGGTTTTTTTTTGCTTTTTTGGGGTTTTTTTGCTGTGTTTTATTCTGAGTTTGCTCCTGCTGCAGCCCAGAGCTCCCTGTGACTCCTGATCCTGCATTTCTCACATCCATTGCTGGATCAGAACTCTCTTAAACTGAATGAATCTTGCAGGATTTGTTGGTTTTTTGGGTGAACTCTGAGTTTCTGAGCTCAGTGTCCACTGGCACTGCTGTGAAAGGGAATTTTCCCAGAGCAAAGTGAAAATGTGTGGCTGGAATCCCCATTCCTGACATCCCAGATCCTCATTCATGGGGTTTGGGGGATTCCCAGAGTTGGAATTGAGATTTAATTGGGATTTAGAGTTACCCCAAATGTCCTGGATGCTTTGGACTGAAACTTTCCCAACACAGAATTTGTGTGGGGTTTTTTTTTGGTTGTTTTTTTTGCTTTTTTGGGGTTTTTTTCTGTGTTTTATTCTGAGTTTGGTCCTGCTGCAGCCCAGAGCTCCCTGTGACTCCTCATCCTGCATTTCTCACACCCATTGCTGGATCAGAACTCTCTTAAACTGAATGAATCTTGCAGGATTTGTTGGTTTTTTGGGTGAACTCTGATGTTCTGAGCTCAGTGTCCACTGGCACTGCTGTGAAAGGGAATTTTCCCAGAGCAAAGTGAAAATGTGTGGCTGGAATCCCCATTCCTGACCTCCCAGATCCTCATTCATGGGGTTTGGGGGATTCCCAGAGATGGAATTGGAATCTAATTGGGATTTAGAGTTACCCCAAATGTCCTGGAAGCTTTGGACTGAAACATTCCAAAAACAGAATTTGTATAGGGCTTTTTTGGTTTTTTTTTTTTGCTTTTTTGGGTGGTTTTTTTTTTTTTGCTTTTTTGGGTGGTTTTTTTTTTGGGTTTTGCTTTTGGGGTTTTTTGCTTTTGGGGTTTGCTTTTGGGGTTTGCTTTTTGGGGTTTTTGCTTTTGGGAGTTTTGCTTTTGGGGTTTTGCTTTTTGGGGTTTTGCTTTTGGGGGTTTTTGCTTTTTTGGGTTTTGCTTTTTGAGGGTTTTGCTGTGTTTTATTCCATGAGTTTAGTCCTGCTGCAGCCCAAGACTCCCTGTGAGCCTGATCTAAGAATGAACTAAGAATGAACTTAGAATTCCTACTGAAAATGCAACTTCATTCTCAGGGATTTTATAACACAGAGACAAATACCTGGGAAAAATATCCAGTAAATAGAATTCTGCTTAATTCTGTTGGGATTTTATATAGAATAAATATCTGGGAAAAAATGTCCATGAAATAAATTCCTGCACTGAAAATACCTTAATTCTTTAGGATTTTACTCTTTGGGAATAAATATCTGGGAAAAATATCCATTAAATAGGAATTCCTGCTGAAAATGCCTTAATTCTGTTGGGATTTTACTCTTTGGGATAAATATCTGGGGAAAATATCCATGAAATAATTCCTACTGAAAATACCTTAATTCTGTTGGGATTTTACTCTCTGGGAATAAATACCTGGGGAAAAATGTCCATGAAATAATTCCTGCTGAAAATACCTTAATTCTTTAGGGATTTTACTCTTTGGGAATAAATATCTGGGGAAAAAATATCCATTAAATAGGAATTCCTGCTGAAAAAGTCTTAATTCTGTTGGGATTTTACTCTTTGGGATAAATATCTGGGGAAAATATCCATGAAATAATTCCTACTGAAAATGCCTTCAGTCTGCAGGGATTTTACTCTTTGGGAATAAAAATATCTGGGAAAAAGAAGTCCATAAAATAAGAATTCCTGCTGAAAATGCCTTCATTCTGTTGGGATTTTACTCTCTGGGAATAAATATCTGGGGAAAAAATATCCATTAAATAGGAATTCCTGCTGAAAATGCCTTAATTCTGTTGGGATTTTGCTCTCTGGGAATAAATACCTGGGGAAAAATGTCCATGAAATAATTCCTGCTGAAAATACCTTAATTCTTTAGGGATTTTACTCTTTGGGAATAAATACCTGGGAAAAAAATATCCATTAAATAGGAATTCCTGCTGAAAACGCCTTAATTCATTTGGGATTTTGCTCTCTGGGAATAAATACCTGGGGAAAAAAAATGTCCATGAAATAGGAATTCCTGCTGAAAATGCCTTAATTCATTTGGGATTTTGCTCTCTGGGAATAAATACCTGGGGGGAAAAAAATGTCCATAAAATAAGAATTCCCGCTGCAAAGCACTTGGAGTGAATCAAACACATTTAATCCATGATCCCACACTTCCCGCACGTGGCGAGGCCACACCCCAGCAGTGACAGAATCCCTCCTATTCCCACAGAAAACTATCGAATGAAGAGCTACAAGAACAAAGCCCTGAACCCCGAGGAGATGAGGAGGAGGAGGGAGGAGGAGGGGATTCAGCTGCGCAAACAGAAACGAGAGCAACAGGTAACTGTCACCTCGGGTAGCTTGTGCTCAGCCCTAACCCTGTGCTGCTGCCTGCCTGCCACCTTCAAGGATCTCTGCATTAAGGTTCATTGGCAGAACTTCTTGTTTTTTAAACTGAGATCCTGCTTTTTTCCCCCCTTTTTTTTTTCTCTTTTTTTACCCACTTTTTCCCCATTTTTTTCTCTATTTTTTCCCATTTTTTTCTCTATTTTTTCTCATTTTTTTTCTCTTTTTTTCCCATTTTTCCCACTTTTTTTCTCTATTTTTTCCCATTTTTTTCTCTTTTTTTCCCACTTTTCCCCCATTTTTTTCTCTATTTTTTCCCATTTTTTTCTCTATTTTTTCTCATTTTTTCTCATTTTTTTCCCATTTTTCCCACTTTTTTTCTCTTTTTTCCCCATTTTTTTCTCTATTTTTTTCCCTTTTTTTCTCTATTTTTTTCCCTTTTTTTCTCTATTTTTTCCCTTTTTTTCTCTATTTTTTCCCTTTTTTTTCTCTATTTTTCCCCCCTTTTTTTTTCTCTATTTTTTCCCCTTTTTTTTCTCTATTTTTTCCCCTTTTTTTCTCTATTTTTTCCCCTTTTTTTCTCTATTTTTTCCCCTTTTTTCTCTATTTTTTCCCCTTTTTTCTCTATTTTTTCCCCTTTTTTCTCTATTTTTTCACATTTTTTTCTCTTTTTTTCCCCTCTTTTTTCCTGCTTTTTTTCTCCTGTTTCCCCTCTTTTCCCCCCC
>JAVTVJ010003483.1:0-10988 GCA_034509425.1 Eopsaltria australis
CCCAGATTTTTATCCCAAGTCCCTCACTTGGATCTGGTGGGGAACACTTCCTATAGGAATTCTTCATTTTCCACCTTGGGAAGTTGGTTTTTTTTGGACAATTTTTTATTTTTATAAATGGAGGGAAAAGCTAAAATTGGAAGTTGATGGCACTCCCAGCAGTATTTGCATCCCAGATTTTTATCCCAAGTCTCTTGGATCTGCTGGAGAACATTTTATAGGAATTTTTCTTGATTTTCCCTCTTGGGAAGTTTTTTTTGGGACAACTTTTGAATTTCTATAAATGAAGTGAAAAGATAAAATTGGAACTCCAAGCAGCCAATCCCAGCAGGAATTTATCCCAGATTTTCATCCCAAGTCCCTCACTTGGGTCTGGTGGTGAACACTTGTATAGGAATTCTCCTTGATGTTCCCCCAAGGAAGTTTTCTTTGGGACAACTTTTGAATTTTTATAAATGAAGTGAAAAGCTAAAATTGGAAGTTGATGGCACTCCCAGCAGGATTTGTATCCCAGATTTTTATCCCAAGTCCCTCACTTTTATCTGGTGGGGAACATTCTACAGGAATTCTCCTTTATTTTCCCCCTTGGGAAGTTGTTTTTGAGACAAATTTTATATTTTTATACATGAAAGAAAAAGCTAAAACTGGAACTGCAAGCAGCCAATCCCAGCAGGATTTGTATCCCAGATTTTCCTCCCAAATCCCTCATTTGGATCTGCTGGGGAACATTTTATAGGAATTCTCCTTGATGTTCCCCCTTGGAAAGTCTCTTTTTTTTTTGGGAGAACTTTTAAATTTCTATAAATGAAGGAACAAGCTAAAAACAGAACTGCAAGCAGCCAATCCCAGCAGGATTTGCATCCCAGGTTTCCACCCCAAACCCCTCACTTGTATCTGGTGGTGGATGTCATCTTCTCGTGGTTCTCCAGGAATCTCTGGAAGGATTCCTTGGCTTCCTTGTACTTGGACCTGGCCTCTTCCTTCTCCTCCTTCTCGGTCTGCACTTTGTAAGCGTTGAACGCCTGCTTCTTCTCGCTCAGCTTGGCCAGAGCACTGCCAGGAGAGCAGGAGAGGGATGATGGCATTTAGAGGGAAAAACAGCAGGGAAAGAGGGAATGGAAATCAGGAAAAGACAGAAAAAAAATCAGAAAAAGGGGGGAAAAAAATAGAGGAGAATTTGGAAAATCAGGGGGAAAAAAATCAGGGAAATAGAAAAGGAAAATCGGGAAAAAAGAAAATCGGGAAAAAAGAAAAAGGAGAAAAAAGAAAATCGGGAAAAAAGAAAAAGAAAATCAGGAAAAGGAGGAAAAAAAAATAGAAGAAAATTTGGAAAATCAGGGGAAAAAGGAAAAGAAAACCAGGAAAGGAGAAAAAAAATAGAGGAAAATTTGGAAAATCAGAAAAAAAAAAATCAGGAAAATAGAAAAAGAAAATCAGGAAAAACAAAAAGAAAAACAGAAAAAGGAGAAAAAAAATAGAAGAAAATTTGGAAAATCAGGGGAAAAAAAATCAGGGAAATAGACAGAGAAAATCAGGGAAAAAGAAAAGGAAAATCAGGAAAAGGAGAAAAAAAATAGAAGAAAATGTGGAAAATCAGAATAAAAGGAAAAGAAAACCAGAAAATGGAGGAAAATAAAGAGGAAATGAAGAAAAAGAAGATTAGGAAAATCAGAAAACGAAAATAAGGAAAAATGGAAGAAAAGAAAAGAAAAGAAAAAGAAAATCAGAAAGAAAGGAAAAAGAAAATCAGAAAAAAAAGGAAAAAGAAAATCAGAAAAAGGAGAAAAGAAATCAGAAGAAGAAGAAAATCAGGAAAAAAAACAAAATCAGGAAAAAAAAATAAAATCAGGAAAAAAAGAAAAAATCATAAAAAAAAGAGAAAAAAAAAAGAAAAAAAAATTGGAAAGAAAATAAAAAGAAAATCAGAAAAAAAAGAAAAAGAAAATCACAGAAAAAGAAAATGGAAAAAAAGAGAAAAATCAAAGTCAGAAGAAAATAGGAAAAATCAAAAAAAGAAAGAAAAAGAAAGAAAAATAAGATAAAGAAAATAAGAAAAACAAATAAGAAAATCAAAACCAAAAAGCAAAAGGCAACAGGTTTGAACAATCCAGATTTGAGATGAAATCAAACATCATCTAAACACTGAAATCCCAAATTCAGCACAAAATCCCAACTTCCAGGCTTTTTCCCAATGAAAATTGAGCTGTTGGGAGCATTTCCCTCTGGAGGAAAGGAAGGGAATTCCCTGCCCTTGGCACAGAATGCAGGAATTCCTGCTGCTGACAGAACCCTGGGTTGTTGGGAAGGAAATTCCCTAAAAAAGGGATTTTTGTGGAATTCAGGGAATATTCAGTACCTGTATCTGGGGTCGTTGATGATCATTTTCATGGCTTGCTCCCAGGAAGCATTGGATGGAACTCGCTGTGGAAAGAGGGAATCAGGGATTAATCACACCTGGAATCAACACCCAGCAAGGAAGAATTCCCTAAAAACAGCCAGTGGGAGGAAAACAAAAAAAGAACACTTTATTTTTAAGCTAAATGAACATTTCACTGCAATGTTCTTTTCCTGTATTTCCACGAGAATGAGGAATTCTCCCCAAAAAAATCAGATAAAACCTGGCAAATAAAATAAAAATCAAACCAGGTTTTGTAGTTCAGTGAAAGATCAGTAATTGGTCAATAAAATATTCAGAATTGGCCCAAATACCTTTTCTTTTAGCAGCTCTTTAAATGCTTGTTTGGCCTCTTCCTTGGTGTTCCAGGTGTAGGTTTTTTTAACTGGTTGGGCATCCTCATCCTCCTTCTTTGCAGCAGCACTAAACAAAAAAAAACCTCATTATTTCAGCATTTTTTTAAAAATTTAATTAATATTTCTTTAAAATATTTTTTCAATTTTATGACTGAAAATCCCTATAGGGGATTGTTTATCTTTGCTGTTTATGGGATGGCACAGCCTGGGGGTGGGATGGGATCAAGGGAATTTTCACTGCACAGTAGAGGACAGTGGCCATGGGGCAGTGACCATAGGGCAGTGGCCATAGGGCAGTAGCCATGGGGCAGTGGCCATAGGGCAGTGACCATAAGGGAGTGACCATGGAGCAGTGGCCATGGAGCAGTGGCCATGGGGGCAGTGGCCATGGGGCAGTGGCCATAGGGCAGTGGCCATAGGGCAGTGGCCATAGGGCAGTGACCATAAGGGAGTGACCATGGGGCAGTGACCATGGGGCAGTGGCCATAGGGGCAGTGGCCATAGGGGCAGTGACCATGGGGCAGTGGCCATAGGGGCAGTGGCCATAGGGGCAGTGACCATGGGGCAGTGGCCATGGGGCAGTGGCCATGGGGCAGTGGCCACGGGGCAGTGGCCATGGGGCAGTGGCCATGGGGCAGTGGCCATGGCAGTAGCCACAGCAGCAGCCATAGGAGCAGTGTCAGCAGCAGTCCCAGAGTGCTCTGGAGCAGTCCCAGTCCCAGTCCGTACAATCCTGAACTCTGCACATCCCGGTCTCTCCGGTCACTCCTCGTCCCTGCGTTGATCCTGCGCTGCCACCCATCCCCTGGCACTCACTCTCCCGATCCCTCCTGCTTGGCCTCCTCCGCGGCGGTCGCCGCCGTGTCCGTGCCGCCGTCCTGCGCGCCGGGGGCGGCGCCTCCCTGTGCCTGCTCCTCGGTGGCGGCCGTGGCAGCCCCATCCGTGTCCCCGGAGGCGGCAGCGGGAGCCGATTCCCCCTCGGGAGCCGCTCCCGTGGCGGCGGCCGTGGCCGTGGCGCTCTCGGCGGCCGGGGCAGCGCCGGCGCCGCTCGGGGCCTCGGTGGCCGCGGCCGGGGCTGAGGCGGCGGCGGCCGCGTCCTCCGGCTTCGTGCTGGGGGCAGAAACAGCGGCAGGTGAGAGATTGAGGGCATGTGGGGAGGTTAAAGAAGGGGGAAAGCGGGGAGGAAGGGTTTAGGGAGAGGTGAGGAGTTGGGAAAGGGTGAAAGGGATGCGGGGAAAAGGGATGAAGGCTCCCCGGGAAAAGGGGTGAAAAACCCTCAGGGGAAAGGGGTGAAAAACCCTCAGGGAAAAGGGTTGGAAGGGGCTCAGGGAGAAGATTTCAAGGCTCTCAAAGGTTTCAGGAGTTTAAAGACTCCCAAAAAAGCTTTAAAAACTCCCAGGAAAAATGGTCTTAAGGCCCTCAGGAAAAAGGGATGAAAAACCCTCAGGGAAAAGGGTTGAAAAACCGTCAGGGAAAAGGAGTTGAAGGATCCTAGGAAAGGTTTGAAGGGTCCCAGGAAAAAAGGGTCTGAAGGCTTTCAGGAAAAAAGGGATTTGAAGGCCCTCAGGAAAAAAAGATGAAAGACTCTCCAAGGTTTCAAGTCTGTCAGGAAAGGTTTAAAGACTCACAAAAAAATTTTAAAAACTCTCAGGAAAAAGGGGTGGAAGAGCCCTCAGGAAAAAGAGTTGAAAAGTCCTCGGGAAAAGATTGCAAGGCTCTCAAAGGTTTCAAGTCTCTCAGGACAGGTTTGAAGACTCCCAAAAAACCTTTAAAAACCCTCAGGAAAGATCTGAAGACCCTCAGGAAAAAGGGGTTGAAATGCCCTCACAAAAAAGGGTTGGAAGGCCCTCAGGAAAAAGATTTAGAGGCCCTCAGAGCAAAGGTTTAGACTCCCTCAGAGCAAGGGTTTAAACTCCCTCAGAGCAAAGGTTTAAACTCCCTCAGAGCAAAGGTTTAACCTCCCTCAGAGCAAAGGTTTAGACTCCCTCAGAGCAAAGGTTTAAACTCCCTCAGAGCAAAGGTTTAAACTCCCTCAGAGCAAAGGTTTAACCTCCCTCAGAGCAAAGGTTTAAACTCCCTCAGAGCAAAGGTTTAAACTCCCTCAGAGCAAAGGTTTAACCTCCCTCAGAGCAAAGGTTTAGACTCCCTCAGAGCAAAGGTTTAAACTCCCTCAGAGCAAAGGTTTAAACTCCCTCAGAGCAAGGGTTTAAACTCCCTCAGAGCAAAGGTTTAAACTCCCTCAGAGCAAAGGTTTAGACTCCCTCAGAGCAAAGGTTTAGACTCCCTCAGAGCAAAGGTTTAGACTCCCTCAGAGCAAAGGTTTAAACTCCCTCAGAGCAAAGGTTTAGACTCCCTCAGAGCAAAGGTTTAACCTCCCTGAGAGCAAAGGTTTAACCTCCCTGAGAGCAAAGGTTTAGACTCCCTCAGAGCAAAGGTTTAACCTCCCTCAGAGCAAAGGTTTAACCTCCCTCAGAGCAAAGGTTTAACCTCCCTCAGGAAAAGATTTCAAGACTCTCAAAGGTTTCAATCCTCTCAAGAAAGGTTTAAAAACTCTCAAAAAAAGCTTTAAAACCCCTCAGGAGAGATTTGAATTCCCTCAGGAAAGATTTGGAAGCCCTCAGGAAAAAGGTTTAAACTCCCTCAGAAAGGTTTTGAAGATGCCCAGGAAAGGTTTCAAGGCCCTCAGAAAAGGTTTAAAAGTTCACAGGAAAAACAAATGAGCGTAATATTAAAAATATACCTGTTTTCTTCAGCTTTAATCATTGCTAGAGGAAAAGAAAGGAGAAAAACAATTAAAATATAGCTTTAAAATAGTTTATATACACAGGGAGTTACGATAAGTCTCGATTTAATAAAAGCAAAGTTTTAAATATTTTTGTTACTGTCAATCATTTTAATATTTGTGCCCTTTAAAGGCTGAAGTCAATTGTGATTAAAATAAAATTTACAAATGCCACTACAGGAATGTTGGGGAATATAAAAACGACTTTTTGGTTTAAAATAATTATTTTAATTTTTAAAAAATAAACACTTCAAAGACCCCAGGAAAAAAGTCAGGATTATTAAAGAGAATTTTAAAAAAGGAAATATTTCAATTACTGCTGCCTACTCTTTTTTTTTTTCTTACACTTCTTTTTTCTCCCTGTTGATTTTGCTGCTATATAAATAAATAGATAATGTAATTAATTAATATATCTTTACAAAATTAGAAGTCCAGCATCGTTTTACCTTCAAGATCCTCCAGCTCTTTGGGTTTTGCCCAGCGAGATTCCTTTGTTTGGGAATTGTAATAATAAGGCTTCCCAGAGTCTGATTTATATTCCTTCCAGGGACACTTGGACAACAATTGCTGATGGAGACAAAACAAAGATTATCCAAGGAAAATTCAGTAATTCCTTAAATGAGGATTCCTGCTTCCCTCTTCATTATTCCTGCTCCTTCAATAAGCAATTAGGAACATCATTAATTGGGATCATTATGTGGCACAAGGATTTGGGTGAATTAAAGTTGCATTCCTGGAGTTCTTCCCTCTTAGAATTCCTTCCAATTAAGGAAAAAAAAAAATCAACAAAATTCCAAGTTTTCCCAATTTTCTCCTTGTGGATTTAGCTCTGCTTAAGGTTTATTTTCAATTCTGAGCCAGAAACTTCAAATATTCCTCAAGAAAACAGAAAAATTGGTTAAAAAGTGGAACTAAATCCCACAGGATCAATTTGATTTGGTGTTATCCAACAGGAATAGACCAAGGGAATCCTCAGGAATTTGTTGTGTATTTTAAGAGCATTAATAATAATTTTTAGGAATTTTTTTCTTCTCTAACTACTTCTATCAATTATTTCTCTATTACTTCTCTAAATAATAAAAAAAGACACATTTTTAATTTAAAAACCTATCTAAAAATGAAGAAAACAGAGGAATTTTGGCCACTTTGCACCCTCAGCCTCTCCAAACACAACGAGAACAATCCAAATTATTTCAGGAACATTTCCTACTGGGAGAGTTTGCTCCCAATTCCTTCCAGCAGAATCCTCCCTGCTGCAGGTGCCAGGCTCGGAAATCCCCACATTCCCACAAAATCCCAGAATAAATTTGGGATTTGGTCACCTCAGCAGGGGTTTTGAGGTCATCTGGCTTCTCCCACGTCGACTGCTTGGTCTCGGTGTTGTAGTAATAAGTTCTCCCATCCGGGGATTTGTGCTCCGTCCACGTGGATTTCTGGGAAAATCCAAAGCCAAATTCATCATGGAGAGGGAAAAAAAAACCACAGGGATCAAAATCCCACAAAACCAGAGGGATTCAAACCTGCTTGGAGTGGTCCTCGCTGGCAGAGCTGGTGGTGGTGGAGCTCTGCTGGACTGTGGAGACCACGGGATGCGTTGTCTGGGGAGGAGAAAAAACAGGAAAATCCTGAGGAATTCTTTGGTTTCGTCCAAATATCCTCGGTTTTTCCAAGTGGTTCAGCAAAGGCAGGGAGACAAATTCACACCTTAACCAGGATTTTCCCCCAGAAATGGAGGAAAAAATAGAAGTAAGGTTTTCCTTTAATAATATATGGATAGTTATCTATGTTTCCTAATTGAGCTGGGACAAGGCCCACAGATTTTAAGGAAGAACCAAAAAAGTTGGGAAAAGGGAGGGGAAAAACAGAAATAAGGTTTTCCTTTAATAATATGGGTATTTATCTAGATTTAATAATTCAGCTGGGACAAGGCTCAGAGATTTTAAGGAATAACCAGAAACTTGGAAAAAGGGAATGGAGGAAAAAATAGAAATAAGGTTTTCCTTTAAATCCCTAAAGCCCCACATCCCATTCAAATTCCAACCTTCTGGAGCTCCCTCCTAATCCCACACTCCCTCCTCCAAAAATCCCACAACTCCCTCCTCCAAATTCCAAATTTCACATTCCAAATCCCCATCAGGAAGTGGAAGGGCAAAGGTCAGATTACAACTCCAAGTCAAAATTCCAGCAGCATTCCCCGTTCCCAAAACTCAAGGAAAATTTGCGTCAGGAAGATTCTGCTTTCCTGAGCTCAAACCAAACTTCCTGCTGCTTTCCATGGCCAATTTTTCCATGAATTCCCTGGAAATCTCATGGGAATAATGTGGATATTTATCTAGATTTAATAATTAAGTTGGGACAAGGCCCAGAGATTTTAAGGAAGAACCAAAATTTCTGGAAAAGGGAGGGGAGGATAAAATAGAAATAAGGTTTTCCTTTAATAATATGGATATTTATTTATATTTAATAATTCAGCTGGAATAAGGCCCACAGATTTTAAGGAATAACCAAAAAACTTGGGAAAAGGGAGCGGAAAAAACAGAAATAAGGATTTCCTTTAATAATATGGATATTTATTTATATTTAATAATTAAGTTGGGACAAAGCCCAGAGATTTTAAGGAGTAACCAAAAAACCTGGAAAAAGGGAATGGAGAAAAAACAGAAATCAGGTTTTCCTTCATTAAATCTAGATAAATATCCATGTTATTAATTAAGTTAGGACAAGGTCCAGAGATTTTAAGGAATAACCAAAAAACCTGGAAAAAAGGAATGGAGGAAAAAACAGCAATAAAGTTTTCCTTTAATAATATGGATATTTATTTATATTTAATAATTCAGCTGGAACAAGGCCCACAGATTTTAAGGAATAACCAAAAAACTTGGAAAAAGGGAGGGGAGGAAGAAATAGAAATAAGGTTTTCCTTTAGTAATATATGGATATTTATGTTTAATAATTCAGCTGGGACAAGGCCCACAGATTTTAAGGAATAACCAAAATTAACTTGGGAAAAGGGAATGGAGGAAAAAGTAGAAATAAGGTTTTCCTTTAAATCCCTAAAGCCCCACATCCCATTGGAATTCCAACCTTCTGGAATTGTGCTTCCCACATACCTGAGTTCCAGGAGGGGTCACACCTGAAAAAGAAATCATTCCAAATGAATTAAAAAGTTTGGTTGCTTCATTTTCCTAAAAATTCCTCGACGTGAGCAAGGCAAAGGAAATGTCCTGGGCACCAAAGGAGATTCCAGGATGGAAATGATCCGTCCCATTTCAGGGAAAAGTGGAATTTTTTTAAATATTTCAGCTGATTTTGGGGGGGGTAAGTATTTTGAAATGATAACAAGTTTTTGTACTCACCTACTTGTGCATCCATGCTGTTCACTCCTGGCTGTGAAAAGAATGGAATTGAAACAATTAAATGTAAATAATTAAATAATTAAATCATTAATTAATTAATTAATTAAATACTGAAGGAATGAAATCCTAAAACCAAATCCCATATTCTTTACCCAAACAAGGCCTTTCTGCCACAAAAGGCTCTAATTCCTTAAATGAGGATTCCTCCTTCCCTCTTCATTATTCCTGCTCCTTCAATAAGCAATTAGGAACGTCATTAATTGGGATCATTAAAGTTGCATTCCTAGAGCTCTTCCCTCTTGGAATTCCTTCTAATTAAGGGAAAAAAAAATCAACAAAATTCCAAGTTTTCCCAATTTTCTCCTTGTGGATTTAGCTCTGCTTAAGGTTTATTTTCAGTTCTGAGCCAGAAATGTCAAATATTCCTCAAGGAAACAGAAAAATTGGTTAAAAAGTGGAACTAAATCCCACGGGATCAATTTGATTTGGTGTTATCCAACAGGAATGGACCAAGGGAATCCTCAGGAATTCGTTGTGTATTTTAAGAGCACTAATTTGACCAAAATTAGAATTTTTAGGAATTTTTAAAATGCATTTTAAGAGCATTAATCTGACTGAAACACTGATTTTTAGGAATTCCGCTGCTTCCAAATCAGCCCGGCCTGGAAAAGCCACAATCCTGGGATGGAACATTCCAGGATCACCCAGCTGGGCTCAGTCTTTATTAAGCTTAAACTGGCCACCAGGCAGCCCAAACAATCCCCAAGGAGGGGAGCAAAGGCTTGAGCTCAGCACCGCAGGGAATCCCTGGGGAACTCAGGGAGCGAAACCTGCACGGGAATGAAACACCAAAATCATCCACGGCCACATGGACATGGCTGGAACTGGTTCTAAGGGGAACTGGTTCTAAGGGGAACGGGTTCTGAGTGGACTCAGCTTGGTTTTGAGAGGAATTGGTTTGGTTTTAAGTGGAACCGGTTTGGTTCTAAGTGGAACCGGCTCTAAGTAAGTGGAACCAATTCTAAGGGGAACCAGGTCTAAGTAAGTGGAACCGGTTCTAAGTGGAACTGGTTCTAAGTAAGTGGAACTGGGTCTAAGTGGAACCGGTTTGGTTTTAAGTGGAATCGGTTTTAAGTGGAATTGGTTTGGTTCTAAGTGGAACTGGTTCTAAGGGGAACTGGTTCTAAGGGGAACTGGTTCTAAGGGGAACTGGTTCCAAGGGGAATCGGTTTTAAGTGGAACTGGTTTGGTTTTAAGTGGAATCAGTTCTAAGTAAGTGGAACCGGTTTGGTTCTAAGTGGAACCGGCTCTAAGTAAGTGGAACCAATTCTAAGGGGAACCAGGTCTAAGTAAGTGGAACCGGTTCTAAGTGGAACTGGTTCTAAGTAAGTGGAACTGGGTCTAAGTGGAACCGGTTTGGTTTTAAGTGGAATCGGTTTTAAGTGGAATTGGTTTGGTTCTAAGTGGAACTGGTTCTAAGGGGAACTGGTTCTAAGGGGAACTGGTTCTAAGGGGAACTGGTTCCAAGGGGAATCGGTTTTAAGTGGAACTGGTTTGGTTTTAAGTGGAATCAGTTCTAAGTAAGTGGAACCGGTTTGGTTCTAAGTGGAACCGGCTCTAAGTAAGTGGAACCAATTCTAAGGGGAACCAGGTCTAAGTAAGTGGAACCGGTTCTAAGTGGAACTGGTTCTAAGTAAGTGGAACTGGGTCTAAGTGGAACCGGTTTGGTTTTAAGTGGAATCGGTTTTAAGTGGAATTGGTTTGGTTCTAAGTGGAACTGGTTCTAAGGGGAACTGGTTCTAAGGGGAACTGGTTCTAAGGGGAACTGGTTCCAAGGGGAATCGGTTTTAAGTGGAACTGGTTTGGTTTTAAGTGGAATCAGTTCTAAGTAAGTGGAACCGGTTTGGTTCTAAGTGGAACCGGCTCTAAGTAAGTGGAACCAATTCTAAGGGGAACCAGGTCTAAGTAAGTGGAACCGGTTCTAAGTGGAACTGGTTCTAAGTAAGTGGAACTGGGTCTAAGTGGAACCGGTTTGGTTTTAAGTGGAATCGGTTTTAAGTGGAATTGGTTTGGTTCTAAGTGGAACGGGTTCTAAGGGG
>JAVTVJ010003486.1:0-17094 GCA_034509425.1 Eopsaltria australis
CGCGGATTTTGTGGTAAAAACTGGCAATTTTGGGGTGAAAAATGGCAATTTTTGGGTAAAAACTGGGAATTTTGAGGTAAAAATGAGGGATTTTGGGGTGAAAACGGGATTTTGGTGTGAAAACTGGGGATTTTGGGGCAAAAACTGGGGATTTAGGGGCAAAAAAATGGCAATTTTCAGAAAAAAACATCGATTTCGTGGTAAAAACTGGCAATTTTGGGGTGAAAAATGGCAATTTTGGGGTAAAAACTGGGATTTTGGGGTGAAAACTGGGGATTTTGAGGTAAAAATGAGGGATTTTGGGGAAAAAACTGCGAGTTTGGGGTAAAAACGGGCAATTTTGGGGTGAAAACAGGATTTTGGGGTAAAAAGTGGGGATTTTGTGGTAAAAAATGGGATTTTGGGGTGAAAACTGGAAACTGGGGAAAAAACTGCTATTTTGGAGTAAAAATTGGGAATTTTGGGGAAAAAACTGAGGATTTTGGGGTAAAAAATGGGATTTTGGGGGTGAAAACCAGAGATTTCGGGGTGAAAAATGGCAATTTTGGGATAAAAAATGGCAATTTTCAGAGAAAAACGCCGATTTTCTGGTAAAAATCTGGATCAGGATGAAGCGGATCTGCCCAGGAATTCCAGGAAAAAATGGGATTTTGGATCCATCAGAAATTGGGAGAAATTGGGAAAATTATAGCCCCAAAAATGCAATTTTGTCATCATTGAAATTCCCATTTTATTGTCATCAAAATCCCAATTTTAGCATTTTTTATGGGAGTGTTCCCAGCCCGGTTCTGGATCAGGATGAGGTGGATCTGCCCAGGAATTCCAGGAAAAAACGGGATTTTGGGTCCAAAAATTGGGAAAAATCGGGAAAATTGTATCCCAAAAATCCAATTTTGTCATCATTGAAATTCCCATTTTATTGTCATCAGAATTAATCCCAATTTTAGCATTAGGAAAAAATGGGATTTTGGGGGAAAATCTTCCCAGCCTGGCTTTTGCTGGGGATCAGGATGAGAGCGGATCTGCCACGGAATTCCAGGAAAAAATGGGATTTGGATTCATCGGAAATTGGGAAAAATCATGAAAATTCTGTCCGTGCATTAATTTGCCCGGTTCTGGATCAGGATGAGGCGGATCTGCCCAGAATTCCAGGAAAAAACGGGATTTTGGGTCCATCAGAAATTGGGAAAAATCAGGAAAATTAAAGCCCAAAAATTGGATTTTTTCATCATTGAAATTCCCATTTTATTGTCATCAAAATCCCAATTTTAGCATTATTTAGGAAATGTTCCCAGCCTGGCTCTGGATCAGGATGAGCGGATCTGCCTCGGAATTCCAGGAAAAAATGGGATTTGGGAAATCAGAAATTGGGAAAATCAGGAAAATTCTGTCCGTGAAATTTGAATTTTATCCACATCAATTTGGGGATTTTTTTTATCATCGAAATTTGGATTTTTGGGAAAAAAAACCCCAAAATTCCCCCCAAACACCCAAAAATCCAGACCCTAAAATGGGGGAAATCCCCAAAATCCCCTCAGAACAGACCCTAAAATGGGGTGACAGCCCCAAAATACCTCAAAATCCCCTCATAAAACCCCAAAAATTGTGAACCCCCCCTCAGAACACCCCAAAATCCCCCCCAAACAGACCCTAAATGATGAAAAACCCCAAAACACCCCAAAGTCTCCTCATAAAAATCCAAAAGTAATGAAACTCCCCCTCAGGACCCCTCAAAATCCCATCATAAAAACCCAAAAATTGTGAACCCCCCCTCAGGACCCCTCAAAAGACCCCAAAAAATTGTGAACCCCCCCTCAGAACACCCCAAAATCCCCCCCGAACAGACCCTAAATGATGAAAAACCCCAAAACACCCCAAAGTCTCCTCATAAAAATCTAAAAATAATGAACCCCCCCTCACAACCCCTCAAAGTCCCCCTCCCCCCCATCTCCCCTCAGGGCGCTCCAGGCCCGGGGCCCCCCCCGCTCCTTCCCCTTTCCCGAACCGCCCCATTCCCGCTGTCCCCGTGTCCCCCCCGGTTCTCCGGTGCCCTCAGGGGTTCTCACCATGGCGGTGCCGGCCCGAGGCCTCCCCGGTTCCGCTCCCGGTTCCGATCCCGTTCCCGGTTCCGCCCCCCCCTCACGGCCAGGCCCCGCCGCTTCCCGCCTCCGCCAGGGGGCGCTCCCGCGCGGCGCGCAGTGCGCATGCGCCGAGCCGCCCGTTCCCGCCCTCTCCCCCTCACGTTTCCCGCCCTCCCCCCTCAAATTCCCACCCCTCACAAATTCCCGCCCCCTTACCCAAATTTTTCCATCCCCTTCCCCAAATTCCCAGCGCCCCCTCCCCAAATTCCCGCTCTCCCCCCTCAAAATCTCGGTTTGCGCCCCCTCCCCAAATTCCGCGCCCCCCCCCCCAAAATCCCGATGGTTCCGCCTCCCGCCCATCAAGGCCACGCCCACTTCCCCGCTTACCCCGCCCGTTTGGCCCCTCCCATTCCTTCCTCCCTCATCCTAAAATTCCCGCCGCTCTTTGCTTCCCCAACATTCCCAAAATTCACGGTTTTCTCCCAAAATTCCCGGTTTTCCCCCCCAAAATTCCCGGTGCTCTCCTGCAAGCCCCGCCCTTAACTCCGCCCCCTCCCATTTAGCCCCGCCCCTCCCGCCGGTCCCCTCACGGTTCCCGCCCCTCTGGCTCCTCCCATTCCTTCCCGCCCCGCCCCAAAATTCCCGGTTTTCCCCCGAAATTCCCGCTTTCCCCCAAAAACTCCCGGTTTTCTCCTCAAAATTCCCGGTTTCCCCTCAGAAATTCCTGCTTTTCTCCCCCAAATTCCCAGTTTTCCTCCCCAAATTCCCGGCCCTCTCACCAAGCCCCGCCCTTAACCGCGCCCCTTCGCTTTAGCCCCGCCCCTCCCGCCGCTCCCCTCACGGTTCCCGCCCCTCTGGCTCCTCCCATTCCTTCCCCCCTTCCCAAAATTCCCGCTTTCCCCCCCAAAACTCCCGGTTTTCTCCCCAGAATTCTCGGTTTCTCCTCAAAATTCCCGATTTCCCCCTCAAAATTCCCAGTTTTCCCCCCAAAATTCCCGGTGCTCTCCTGCAAGCCGCCTTAGCCGCCCTCCCTTTGCCACCTACCGCCGCTCTCACGGTTTCCGCCTTGACCCTGCCATTCTTCCCCTCCCAAAATCCCGTTTCCTCAAAATTTCCCAATGATGTTTCCGGTAGCGTCGCTGCAAATTCCCCGTTTCCTCCCAAATTCCCGGTGTTCTCCTGTAGCCCGCGCGCTTAGCCGCCTCCCTTCAGCGCGCGCCCTCCTCGCGCTCCCTCACGGTTCCTGCCTCCCTCGCGGCGGCACGCGCTCCCGCTTTCACCCCCCCCCGATCGTGAAGGCGGAGGCGGAGGGGGAGGAGGAGGAGGAGGAGGCGGCTGAGGGCAGAGGCGGGGGGGGGGAGAAGAGGAGGAGGAAGGCGCCGCCGCCATTACAGGCCGAGCCCGCCCCGGCGGCCCCCGCCGCCCTCGCCCCGCCCGCCGCCGCCGCCCCGAGCGCGGACATGGCGCTGCTGCCGCCTCCCGCCGCCCCCGGCCCGGCCCGATGCCGCCGCCGCCGCCGCTGCTTCTCCGGTAAGAACGGAAAGCTCTCCTCCGTTTCCTTTCGCCCCTCAGCGCCACCATCGCCGCCTTTTCTGTCGAAACCCCCCCCCAGAAGAACAATGGGCCGCCCCACCCCCGCCCGCCGCGCGCCCGCCGGGCCGGCCCATGGCCCCCGCGGGGGGGGGAGCGGCCCGTGAGGGGGCCCCGGCAGAGACCACCCCCGGGGGGGGAGGGGGAGAGACCCCCCCCATACACACACACAGACACGAACCCCCCCCGCGTTCGGCATCGATGGTTCCGCCGCCCATTCATGGGGGGAGAGCGGGAGACCCCCGGGTTTGGGGGGGGGGGGAGAGGGGGGGACCCCGAATTTGGGGAGGGGGGGGCGCCGAATTTGGGGTGGGGGACCCCCAGATTTGGGGAGGGGGCGCCGCTGATTTGGGGTAGGGGACCCCCAAATTAGGGGGTACTTAGAGGGGAGATCCTCCCCAAATAAGAGATGGGAGACCCCCGGATTTGGGGAGGGGGGGAGAGAGGGGGGACCCCGAATTTGGGGAGGGGGGACGCCGAAATTGGGGTGGGGGCGCCCCCGATTTGGGATGGGGGATCCCCAAATTAGGGGGTACTTAAGGGGGAGACCCTCCCCAAACAGGAGATGGGAGACCTCCGATTTGGGGAGGGGAGACCGCAAATATGGGGATGGGGGGACCCCGAATTTGGGGAGGTGGAGCCCCCGATTTGGAATGGGGGATCCCCAAATTAGGGGGTACTTTGAGGGGAGACCCTCCCCAAATAGAAGATGGGAGATCCCCGATTTGGGGAGGGGGGACCCCCAAATTTGGGGAGGGGGCACCTCCAATTTGGGGATGGGGGCACCTCCGATTTGGGGATGGGGGGACCCCCAAATTAGGGGAGTAGTTTGAGGGGAGACCCCCCCCAAATAGGAGATGGGAGACCCCCGATTTGAGTAGGGGGGACCCCAAATTAGAGGAAAGGGACCCCCAAATTAGGGGGACAATGGGAGGGGAGACCCCTCAAATTTGGGGAGAGGACACCCCTTAATTAGGGGAGGGAGACCCCCCAATTAGAGGATGCGGGAGACCCCTGATGAGGGGAATGGGGACCCCCAAATTAGGGGAGGGGTCCTAAGAGAGGAGACCCCAATAAGGGGGGGTCAGAGAGGGGAGACCCCCCCAAAATCACTGCCCCCCTATAGGGGGTGAAGACCCCTCCCCTAATTAAGAGTTGGGGGCTTCCCCCCCATTTTTGGGGTCCCCTCAAATCCCCCTCCCCAAATTTGGGGGTTCCCTCCCAAATCCCCCTCCCCAAATTGGGATCCCCCAAATCCCCCTCCCCAAATTCCGTCGGGAATGGGAAATTCCCCCTTTTTTGGGGGGAGGGGCTTCCCCAAATCCCCTTTTTTCCTCCCCAAATTCCATTGGGATTTTCCTGTTTTTTTCCTCCTCAAATTTGGAAAATTTGGGGATTTTCCAGTGGCTCTGAGACCCCCAAAGACCCCCCCAAATTCCCCCTTTTTTTTCCCAGGATTTGGAGCAGCTCCGGGCACCAAAAAAGCTCCTTTTTATTCCCCAAAAAAATTCCCGGCGGGAGACGGAGCCTCGCACAAAGATCCTTTCTCCCGGATTTTTTTGGGGGGGTTTCCATGGAAAACGGGGGGGGGGTTCCCATTCCCTGGGAAGTTTGGGATTTTTGGGGAATTTTTTAGGATTTTTTGGGATTTTTTTAGGGATTTTTTTTTAGGATTTTTAGGAATTTCTTTTAGGATTTTTGGGGGATTTTTGGGGGATTTTTTCGGGGTTTTTTGGGGGAATTTTTAGGGATTTTGGGGGGTTTTGTGGATTTTGGGGAATTTTTTGGAGGTTGTCTGGGATTTTTTGGGAGTTTTTTTAAGGAATTTTTAGGATTTTGGGGGGATTTTTTGGGGGATTTTTTTGAAATTTTTTCAAGGATTTTTTAGGATTTTTTGAGGGATTTTTGGGGTTTTTTAAGAGGATTTTTAGGAGTTTTTGGGGGATTTTGGGGGGAATTTTAGGATTTTTGAGGGATTTTTTTAGGGCTTTTTTGGGATTTTTTAAAGGATTTTAAACAATTTTTTAGGATTTTTTTTAGGAATTTTTAGGAATTTTTTTGGGATTTGTTTGGAATTTCGAGGGGATTTTTTTTAGGATTTTTTGGCCTTTTTTTTGGGACAGATTTTCACTTTTCCCACTTTTTTCTTTTTCCGTCCTAAATTCTGGGATTTCTCCTCTGGCCTCGGATATTTGGGAATGAGGGATGCAAAAAGTTGGGAAAAATTCCTGATTTTAATTGAAAAAATCTGGATTTTGGTTGTTTTTCCCAATTTTTTATCCCTTTTTCCCAGTTTTTTATCCTTTATATCTCCCAGGTGTTCCAGGAATTCCCATTTTCCTCGAAAATTCCCAAAAATTGAGGCTCCTGTGGATTTAAACAGCCCAAAATTCCCAATTTTGGGGCTTTTCCAATGTTTTTTTGGGGGCTTTTCCAGGATTTTCCCGGATTTTCTGACTTTTCCCATTTTTTCTGTGCCGATTTTCCCAGTTCCTGAGTGGAAATTTGGGATTTCCGGAGGAATTTTGGGATTTTCCCGGATTTTGGGGGTTTTTCCCCTTTGGAGCAGTGGGGAAATCCCAAAAAATTCCATTTGTGGGTGGGAATGAAGGAAAATCCATGGAAAATCCATGGAAAATCCGACCTTTTTGGGGCCATTCGTGATCCCAAAAAACGGGAAAAAAGGGCTGGAATTCCAGGAAAACTGGGAATTGGGGAAAAAAAGGAGATTTTTGTGGAATCTGGGGGGAAATCCCTGGAATTTTCTATGTTTGGAGCAGCCAGGAAAAGCAGGAATTTTCCAGAGGGTGGGAATTGAAATCCCTCCCATCCTGAATTCTCCGGAATTCCCAGAAATCCCAAAATTCCCCAATATTTTGAAATCCTGAATTTCAGGATGAGAAAATCCCAGTCTGGGATGGGAATTCCTGATCCCAATCTGTGATTTTTCCATGGAAAAATATCCCAAAAATCCCAAAACTTGGGAATAGCAGCTTTGGGATATCCCAGAATTTGGGAATTCCAGCTCCAGGACATCCCAAAAGTTGGGAAAAGCGTCCTGGAAGTCCCAAAATTTGGGAATGGCCGCTCCAGGAAATCCCAAAACTTGGGAATTGCGGCTTTGGGATATCCCAAAACTTGGGAACAGCTCCAGAACATCCCGAAATTTGGGAATGGCAAATTTGGGGACATCCCAAAATTTGGGAAAAGCATCCCAAAAAACTTGGGAAAAGCTCCAGGAAATGCCAAAACTTGGGAATGGCAGTTTTGGGATAGCCCAAAACTTGGGAATGATTCCAGGATATCCCAAAATTTGGGAATGGCAAATCTGGGGCATCCCAAAGCTCAGGAGCAGCTCCGGAATATCCGAAAAATTGGGAGAACTCCAGGAATTCCCCAAACTCGGGAAGCGGCAGCTCCACAATTCCCAAATCCCGTGGATCCCTCGGATCCCCGATTCCCCCGTGGGATTCCCAGAAGAGAATTCCATGAAAACCCCGGCAGAGCTTCGGCCCCGAGGTCGTTCCCCTCCGGAAAATCCCGACCCGGAGCCGCCGCCGCCGGAATTTCGGGATCCGAGGAGGGAAAACTCCTTTTTTTTGGGAATTTTTGGGGTTTTTTTTGGGATTTTGAGGGGTTTTATGGGAATTTTTGGGCGTTTCCAGCGGGATTTTCCCAAAGAAAGGAGGAGAATTCCCTCCCCCCGCGGATTCCATGGGAATTCTCGGAGCGGGTCCCTCCTTCCTGGACTTTGGAGTCAATCAGGAACTGCTGACTCAGGGAATTCCAGGGAAAGCCGAACCCGCCGGGAACGGCCCCGAATCGGGAATTTTCCGGCGGATTTTGCGGCTCCGGAGCCGCTCCGGGTGAGGATTCGTCCCTGGGAATTTTGGGAATTGTTTTTTGGGTGGATTTTGGGGGATTTTTGGGGGGTGGGGCGGAGCTGACGCTGGGATTTCCCGCTGGAATTCCATAAAAATTCATCGCGGAGCAGGGGAATCAGCCTGGAATCCCAGCGGGAATTCCGGGGAGGAAATCGGGTTTTTGGGAGGCCAAAATTCCAGGAAAATCCCTCAAAATCCCAGAATTCCCAACGTTTTACAGATGGGAAAGGAATGTGGGAATTTTCCGCCTCCAAAAGGATCAAAAATCTCGGATTTCACCAAATTCCATCCCTGAATTCTGTGGGAATTCCCAGCCTCCAAAGGGATCCAAAATCCTGGATTTGACCAAATTCCAGCCCCAAATCCCAAATTCTTTAGGAATTCCCAGCCCCAAAAGGGATTGGAAATCCCGGATTTCACCAAATTCCAGCCCCAAATCCCAAATTCCGTGGGAATTCCCAGCCTGGCCTCCCCCTTTTGGCCGTCCTGGATTCGGGCTCGGGAATCGGTGGCTCTGGGAGGGAAATTTTTGGCAGAAAATTGGGAAAATCCCTGGGAAGATCCCAATTCCATAGGTTTTTTTGGAGCTCCGAAGGAGCCGTTCCAGGATTTTTTTTATTCCTGAAAGATCCACGCCCGGGGGAGGGAATTCCAGAGGGAATTCCTTGATTTTGGTGGCTCAAAGTTCAACTGGAATTTTGTGGAGATCAAATGGATCCATCCCAGGGTTTTTGTGAAGACTCCAACGAGGTAAATCCAGGGGTTTTTTTCGGAATTTGGCCGTGGAAAAGCCGGGAATTTGCCAGAAACCCCCAAATTCCTGGGGTTTTAGCCCAAATTTTTTTAAAAAGCGGGAATTTCTTGCAGATCTGGACGTCCCCGCCAACTTTTTATGGATTTTGGTTAAAACGGGGAAAACATTCCCGGGAGGGGGATCCCGATTGGGATTTTTAGGTGGATCCATCTCCAAAATAACGGGAATTTTATCCGATTTTAGGGGTGTCCGGTTGGGTGGAGGAGTTGTGTCCATCATGGTTGGGTGGAGAAGTTGGATCCACCAAGACGAGTGTCCAGTTGGGTGGACACGTTGTGTCCATCGTGGTGACCCTTGGTTGGCTGGAGAAGTTGTGTCCACCAAGACAAGTGTCCAGTTGGGTGGACACGTGACCATCGTGGTGACCCTTGGTTGGGTGGAGAAGTTGTGTCCATCATGGAGATCTTTGATTGGATGGACACGTTTTGTCCATCATGGTGGGCGTTGGTTGGGTGGAGAAGTTGTGTCCACCATAATGAGCGTCCAGTTGGGTGAAGAAGCCAAGCCCACCATGGTGACCCTTGATTGGATGGAGGAGTTGTGTCCATCATGGAGGGTCTTTGATTGGATGGACAAGTTGTGTCCATCATGGTGACCCTTGGTTGGCTGGAGAAGTTGTGTCCACCGCAATGAATGTCCAGTTGGCTGGAGAAGTTGTGTCCACCAAGACAAGTGTCCAGTTGGGTGGACACGTGACCATCATGGTGACCCTTGGTTGCGTGGAGAAGTTGTGTCCACCACAATGAATGTCCAGTTGGGTGGAGTTGTGTCCATCATGGTGACCCTTGGTTGGGTGGAGAAGTTGTGTCCACCATGAGGAGCGTCCAGTTGAGTGGAGAAGTTGTGTTTATCATGGAGGGTCTTTGATTGGATGGACAAATTGTGTCCATCGTGATGACCCTCAGTTGAGTGGGAGAGTTGTGTCCACCACAATGAATGTCCAGTTGGGTGGAGAAGCCAAGCCCACCATGGTGACCTTTGGTAGGATGGAGGAGTTGTGTCCATCATGGTGACCCTTGGTTGTCTGGAGAAGTTGTGTCCACCGCAATGAATGTCCAGTTGGCTGGAGAAGTTGTGTCCACCAAGACGAGTGTCCAGTTGAGTGGACACGTTGTGTCCATCGTGGTGACCCTTGGTTGGGTGGAGAAGTTGTATCCGTCGTGGAGGGTCTTTGATTGGATGGAGAAGTTGTGTCCATCGTGGTGACCCTTGGTTGGGTGGGGGAGTCATGTCCACCATGATGAATGTCCAGTTGGGTGGACAAGTTGTGTCCATCATGGAGATCTTTGATTGGATGGACACGTTGTGTCCATCATGGTGGGTCTTGGCTGGGTGGAGAAGTTGTGTCCACCACAATGAGCGTCCAGTTGGGTGAAGAAGCCAAGCCCACCATGGTGACCCTTGATTGGATGGAGAAGTTGTGTCCATCATGGTGACCCTTGGTTGGGTGTGGGAGTCCTGTCCACCACGCTGACCCTCAGTTGGGTGGGGGACTCGTGTCCACCACAATGAGCGTCCAGTTGGGTGGAGAAGCCGTGTCCACCACGCTGACCCTCGGTGGGGTGGCCACACCAACCCTGGGCACCCCCGACCGCGCCGGCGCCGAGCGTCCGAGCCCTCCTGACCTGCCCTTCTCCTCTCCCCGCAGGGCGACTCCTGGGCCGCGCCACGCCGGCGCCCGCCACGGCCTGAAGCTGCGCCGGCAGCCGCGGCATGGCCACGCCGAGGAGCGGCCCGGCCCCGGCGCTGCCCTGAGAGCCCCCCCGTGCCGCGACCCCGCCCGTCCGCGCCGCGCCCGGGCCACGATGCTCGGACAATGATGATGGCCCGCAAGCAAGATGGCCGCACGCCCACCTACAACGTCAGCGTGGTGGGACTGTCCGGCACCGAGAAGGAGAAGGGCCAGTGCGGCATCGGCAAATCCTGCCTGTGCAACCGCTTCGTGCGGCCCAGCGCCGACGACTTCCACTTGGACCACACGTCCGTGCTCAGCACCAGTGACTTTGGGGGCCGCGTGGTCAACAATGACCACTTCCTCTACTGGGGCGAGGTGGCGCGGCCGCTGGAGGAGTGCGTGGAGTGCCGCATCCACGTGGTGGAGCAGACGGAGTTCATCGACGACCAGACCTTCCAGCCGCACCGCAGCACGGCGCTGCAGCCCTACATCAAGCGGGCGGCGGCCACCAAGCTGGCGTCGGCCGAGAAGCTCATGTACTTCTGCACCGACCAGCTGGGGCTGGAGCAGGACTTCGAGCAGAAGCAGATGCCGGACGGCAAGCTGCCGGTGGACGGCTTCCTGCTGTGCGTGGACGTGAGCCGCGGCATGAACCGCAACTTCGACGAGCAGCTCAAGTTCGTGTCCAACCTCTACAACCAGCTGGCCAAGACCAAGAAGCCGGTGGTGGTGGTGCTGACCAAGTGCGACGAGGGCGTGGAGCGCTACATCCGCGACGCGCACGCCTTCGCCGTGGGCAAGAAGAACCTGCAGGTGGTGGAGACGTCGGCGCGCTCCAACGTCAACGTGGAGCTGGCCTTCGGCACGCTGGTGCAGCTGGTGGACCGCAGCCGCGGCAAGGCCAAGATCATCCCCTACTTCGAGGCGCTCAAGCAGCAGAGCCAGCAGATCGCCGCCGCCAAGGACAGGTACGAGTGGCTGGTGGGGCGCGCCGTCAAGAGCCACCACGAGACGTGGCCCGGCGCGTGCCGCAAGATGCAGGCGTCGCCCGAGTTCCAGGACTACGTGTACCTGGAGGGCACGCAGAAGGCCAAGAAGCTCTTCCTGCAGCACGTGCAGCGCCTCAAGCAGGAGCACGTCGAGCGCCGCCGCAAGGCCTACCTGGCGCTGCTGCCGCAGGCGCTGGACGCCCTCGTGCCGGACCTGGATGAGATCGACCACCTGAGCCTGGCCAAGGCCGAGAAGCTGCTGGAGGCCAAGCCCGACTTCCTCAAGTGGTTCGTGGTGCTGGAGGAGACGCCGTGGGACGCCACGAGCCACGCCGACGACGCCGACGCCGACCGCATCCCCTTCGACCTGCTGGAGACGCCGGCAGCCGAGCAGCTCTACGAGGCGCACCGCGAGAAGCTGCGCGCCGAGCGCAAGCGCGCCGAGATGCGCCGCGCCTTCCGCGACAACCTGGAGAGCTCGCCCTTCGTCACGCCCGGCAAGCCCTGGGAGGAGGCCAGGAGCTTCATCATGAACGAGGACTTCTACCTGTGGCTGGACGAGGCCGTCTACGTGGACATCTACCAGAAGCACCAGAAGCAGCTGATCGACCGCGCCAAGGAGGACTTCCAGGAGCTGCTGCTGGAGTACTCGGAGCTCTTCTACGAGCTGGAGCTGGACGCCAAGCCCAGCAAGGAGAAGATGGGCGTGATCCAGGAGGTGCTGGGCGAGGAGCCGCGCTTCAAGGCGCTGCAGAAGCTGCAGGCGGAGCGCGACGCGCTGGTGCTCAAGCACGTGCACTTCGTCTACCACCCCACCAAGGAGACGTGCCCCAGCTGCGCCGCCTGCGTGGACGCCCGCGTGGAGCAGCTGCTGGGCTCGCGCTTCGCCCGCCCGGCGCCGCCGGAGCGGCACCACCAGCACCTCCAGCACCGCAACCCACTGGGCGACGGCAGTGGCGGCGCCGACCGCATCAACCTGGTGATCCTGGGCAAGGACGGGCTGGCGCGCGAGCTGGCCAACGAGATCCGCGCGCTCTGCACCAGCGACGACAAGTACGTGGTGGAGGGCAAGATGTACGAGCTGGCGCTGCGGCCCATCGAGGGCAACGTGCGGCTGCCGGTCAACGCCTTCCACACGCCCACCTTCCAGCCGCACGGCTGCCTGTGCCTCTACAACTCCAAGGAGTCGCTGTCCTACGTGGTGGAGAGCGTGGAGAAGAGCCGCGAGAGCGCCGCGGGGCGCCGCGACAACCACGCGGCGCAGCTGCCGCTGGCGCTGGCGCTGGTCACCAAGCGCGGCGGCGACGGCGGCGGCGAGACGCTGCAGAGCCTGGTGCAGCAGGGCCAGCAGATCGCCAGCAAGCTCCAGTGCGTCTTCCTGGAGCCGCCGGCGGCGAGCGGCGCCGGCTACGGCCGCGGCATCAACGAGCGCCAGATCGGCCAGGTGCTCAAGGGGCTGCTGGACGCCAAGCGCAACCTCAACCTGGTGGTCAGCGCCAACGCCGCCGGCGCGGTCGGCGCCGGCCTGAGGGACGCGTGCGACGCCGAGCTGCGCGTGGTGATGTGCCTGATGTGCGGCGACCCCGCGGGCGCCGAGGAGGTGCTGCTGCCCATCCTGCAGGCGGGGCCGTGCCGGCCGGGCGGCGCCGGCGGCGCCGTGCTGGTGGACGTGGCGGTGGGGCCGCAGCGGCGGCGCGTGGAGCTGTCGCTGCTGTCCTACCACGCGTCCTTCGGGCTGCGCAAGAGCCGCCTGGTGCACGGCTACATCGTGGTGTACGCCGCCAAGCGCCGCGCCTCGCTGGCCGCGCTGCGCGCCTTCCTGGCCGACGTGCCGGACATCGTGCCCGTGCAGCTGGTGGCCCTGGCCGACGGCCAGGCCGAGCTGCTGGACAACGACGTGAGCCGCGAGCAGCTGGCCGAGGGCGAGGAGATCGCGCAGGACATCGAGGGCCGCTTCGCCGCGCTGCCCTGCGGCCGCGCCTGCGCGCTGGACGCCTTCGCGCCCTTCTTCAAGGACGCGCTGGACAAGAAGAACGTGGTGGAGGCCACGCACATGTACGACAACGCGGCCGAGGCGTGCGGCGCCGGCGAGGACGTGTTCGGCTCGCCGCGCGCCGGCTCGCCGCTCGGCAACTCCAACCCGCCGGACAGCGAGGAGGACGCGGAGCCGCTGCCCGGCTACAGCCCCTTCCGCGAGGAGCTGGCGCTGCCCAAGGACCACTCCAAGCTGTCCATGGAGCTGGAGGGCAACGACGGGCTCTCCTTCATCTCGGTGGTCAGCAGCTTCGAGGCCAAGCTCAACAACAAGCTCAAGCCCAAGCCGCCCGTCCACTTCGACATCAAGGGCGACCTGGCCTACCTGGAGCAAGGCCACCGCGACGGCCAGCGGCGCTCGGTGTCCTCCTCGTCGGCGTGGCTGCCGCCGGACTGCTTCGACCCGTCCGACTACGCCGAGCCCATGGACGCGGTGGTGAAGCCGCGCAGCGAGGAGGAGAACATCTACTCGGTGCCGCACGACAGCACGCAGGGCAAGATCATCACCGTCAGGAACATCAACAAGGCGGCCTCCAACGGCAGCGGCAACGGCTCGGACAGCGAGATGGACACCAGCTCGCTGGAGCGCGGCCGGAGGCGGCCGGCGGCGGCCAAGCCGCTGCTGTACCGGGCGCGGTGCGCACGGCTCGGACGCTTCGCCGGCTACCGGCCCGGCCTGAGCGTGGGCAGCGACGACGAGCTGGGCTCCGGCCGCAAGAAGGACGAGGAGCCGGGCGGGCAGGGCGGCTACAAGGGCGACAACGCGGTCATCGCCTACGAGGCGGCCGACGGGGAGGACCCGCGCAGGAGGAACATCCTCAGGAGCCTCAGGAGGACCACCAAGGTGGGATTGGCTCGGGGGGGGCGTTTTGGGGTGGTGGTCAAGCCCAGGGAGGGATGGGTGTGGTTGGTGTCCGGTCTCGCAGTGGTCAGTGGTTGGCCAAGTCTTGGTCAGTGGAGGATTCCCACAGGAGGAGGAACACCCTCAGGAGGTCAGGATGACCACCAAGGTGGGATTGGCTTGGGGGGCCTGCAGTGGTCAGTCCAGGGTGGTCATTGAGCTTGGGAAGGGGTGGGAGTGCCCAGTGGTCATCCCAGTGGTCAGTGCTTGGTCAAGTCTTGGTCAGTGGAGGGCCCCAGGACAAGGAACACCCTCAGGAGCCTCAGGATGACCACCAAGGTGGGATTGGCTTGGGGGGCTTGGAGTGGTCAGTCCAGGGTGGTCATTGAGCTTGGAGAAGGGTGGGAATGGTGGAACATCCGAGTGGTCATCCCGGTGGTCAGCGCTTGGCCAAAGCCTGGTCAGTGTCTTGGTTGAGGATGATGAAGGTTGAGGGTCTTGGAGGGGTCACTCTGGGCTGGTGGTCAAGCATGGAGAAGGGTGGGAATGGCGGAACATCCCAGTGGTCATCCCAGTGGTCAGTGGTTGGCCAAAGCCTGGTCAGTGGAGGATCTCCGCAGGAGGAACACCCTCAGGAGCTCAGGAGGAGCACCAAGGTGGGATTGGCTTGGAAGGGTCAGTTTTGGGTGGAGTTGGGGCTTGGAGGGGTCACTCTGGGCTGGCGGTCAAGCCCAGGGAGGGGTGGGAATGGTGGAACATCCCAGTGGTCATCCCAGTGGTCAGCACTTGGCCAAAGCCTGGTCAGTGCCTTCAGTTGGGACGTGGAGCTGCGGATTCAAAACGGGAATTTTTGGGTTTGGAACTGGAATTTTTGGTTCAAAACTGCAATTTTTGGGTTTGGAACTGGGATTCTTTGGGTTGGGTTGGGTTGGGTTGGAACCTCCCAAAACCACCCCAAACCAACCCAAAATCCGGAGTTTTTTGGGTTCAAAACTGGGATTTTTGGTTCAAAACCGGAATTTTTGGGTTTAGAGCTGGAATTTTTGGTTCTAAACCGGAATTTTAGGGTTTGGAACTGGAATTCTTTGGATTGGGTTGGAACCTCCCCAAACCACCCCAAACCAACCCAAAATCCGGAGTTTTTTGGGTTCAAAACTGGGATTTTTGGTTCAAAACTGGGATTTTTGGGCTCAGAACTGGGATTTTTGAGTTTAGAACTGGGATTTTTGGGTTTGGAACTGGAATTCTTCAGATTGGGTTGGGTTGGGTTGGAACCTCCCAAAATCACCCCAAGCCAACCCAAAATCTGGCATTTTTTGCGTTCAAAACTGGGATTTTCAGGTTCAGGACTGGAATTTTTGGGCTCAGAACTGGAATTTTTGAGTTTAGGACTGGAATTTTCGGGTTTAGAACTGGAATTTTTGTGTTCGGAACTGGAATTTTTGGGTTCAAATCTGGTATTTCTGGGTTCAGATTTGGTGGTTTTGGGTTCAGAACCAGAATTTTTGGGTTCAGACCTGGAAATTTCGGTTCAAAACTGGAATTTTCAGGTTTAGACCTGGAATTCCTGAGGTTAGGACTGGAATTTTCGGGTTTAGAACTGGAATTTTTGTGTTCGGAACTGGAATTTTTGGGTTCAAATCCAGAATTTTTGGGTTCAGACCTGGAAATTTCGGTTCAAAACCGGAGTTTTCAGTTCCAAACTGGAATTTTTGGGTTTAGACCTGGAATTACTGAGGTTAGAACTGGAATTTTCGGGTTTAGAACTGGAATTTTTGGGTTCAAATCCATAATTTTTGGGTTCAGACTTGGAAATTTCGGTTCAAAACTGGAATTTTTGGGTTTAGACCTGGAATTCCTGAGTTTAGAATGGGAATTTTCGGGTTCAGAATGGGAATTTTTAGGGTTCTGAACTGGAAAATTTTAGGCTTAGGACTGGAATTTTTGTGTTCGGAACTGGAATTTTTGGGTTCAAATTTGGTATTTTTGGGTTCGGATCCAGAAATTTTGGGTTCGGATCCAGAATTTTTGGGTTCAGATCCAGAATTTTTGGGTTTGGATCCAGAATTTTTGGGTTCAGATCTGGAATTTTCAATTCAAAACTGGAATTTTCGGGTTTAGACCTGGAATTCCTGAGTTTAGAATGGGAATTTTCAGGTTTGGAACTGGAATTTTTGTGTTCGGAACTGGAATTTTTGGGTTCAAATCCAGAATTTTTGGGTTCAGACCTGGAAATTTCGGTTCAAAACCGGAGTTTTCAGTTCCAAACTGGAATTTTTGGGTTTAGACCTGGAATTACTGAGGTTAGAACTGGAATTTTCGGGTTTAGAACTGGAATTTTTGGGTTCAAATCCATAATTTTTGGGTTCAGACTTGGAAATTTCGGTTCAAAACTGGAATTTTTGGGTTTAGACCTGGAATTCCTGAGTTTAGAATGGGAATTTTCGGGTTCAGAATGGGAATTTTTAGGGTTCTGAACTGGAAAATTTTAGGCTTAGGACTGGAATTTTTGTGTTCGGAACTGGAATTTTTGGGTTCAAATTTGGTATTTTTGGGTTCGGATCCAGAAATTTTGGGTTCGGATCCAGAATTTTTGGGTTCAGATCCAGAATTTTTGGGTTTGGATCCAGAATTTTTGGGTTCAGATCTGGAATTTTCAATTCAAAACTGGAATTTTCGGGTTTAGACCTGGAATTCCTGAGTTTAGAATGGGAATTTTCAGGTTTGGAACTGGAATTTTTGTGTTCGGAACTGGAATTTTTGGGTTCAAATCCAGAATTTTTGGGTTCAGACCTGGAAATTTCGGTTCAAAACCGGAGTTTTCAGTTCCAAACTGGAATTTTTGGGTTTAGACCTGGAATTACTGAGGTTAGAACTGGAATTTTCGGGTTTAGAACTGGAATTTTTGGGTTCAAATCCATAATTTTTGGGTTCAGACTTGGAAATTTCGGTTCAAAACTGGAATTTTTGGGTTTAGACCTGGAATTCCTGAGTTTAGAATGGGAATTTTCGGGTTCAGAATGGGAATTTTTAGGGTTCTGAACTGGAAAATTTTAGGCTTAGGACTGGAATTTTTGTGTTCGGAACTGGAATTTTTGGGTTCAAATTTGGTATTTTTGGGTTCGGATCCAGAAATTTTGGGTTCGGATCCAGAATTTTTGGGTTCAGATCCAGAATTTTTGGGTT
>JAVTVJ010003489.1:0-29703 GCA_034509425.1 Eopsaltria australis
ATCAATGGGATACAGGGAAAAATCAACGGGGAAATCAATGGGATACAGGGAAAAATCACTGGGAAAATCAATGGGATATAGGGAAAAAATCAATGGGAAAATCAATGGGATACAGGGAAAAATCCCTGCGCTCGCTGCCCGGGATCTGCAGCTCCACCACGGCCTCGTCCTCTGGGAAACAGGGAAAAATCAATGGGAAAATCAATGGGAAACAGGGAAACATCAATGGGATACAGGGAAAAATCAACGGGGAAATCAATGGGATACAGGGAAAAATCACTGGGAAAATCAATGGGATATAGGGAAAAAATCAATGGGAAAATCAATGGGATACAGGGAAAAATCCCTGCGCTCGCTGCCCGGGATCTGCAGCTCCACCACGGCCTCGTCCTCTGGGAAACAGGGAAAAATCAATGGGAAAATCAATGGGAAACAGGGAAACATCAATGGGATACAGGGAAAAATCAACGGGGAAATCAATGGGATACAGGGAAAAATCACTGGGAAAATCAATGGGATATAGGGAAAAAATCAATGGGAAAATCAATGGGATACAGGGAAAAATCCCTGCGCTCGCTGCCCGGGATCTGCAGCTCCACCACGGCTTCATCCTCTGGGAAACAGGGGAAAATCAATGGGATACAGGGAAAAATCAACGGGGAAATCAATGGGATACAGGGAAAAATCAACGGGGAAATCAATGGGATACAGGGAAAGATCAATGGGATATAGGGAAAAATCAATGGGAAAGTCAATGGGATACAGGGAAACATCCCTGCGCTCGCTGCCCGGGATCTGCACCTCCACCACTGCTTCCTCCTCTGGGAAAAATCAATGGAAAAATTAATGGGAAACAGGAAAAACTCAATGGGAAAATCAATGGAAACATCCCTGCGCTCGCTGCCCGGGATCTGCAGCTCCACCACGGCTTCATCCTCTGGGAAACAGGGAAAAATCAACGGGAAAATCAATGGGAAACAGGGAAAAATCAATGGGAAAATTAATGGGAAACAGGGAAAAATCAATGGGAAAATCAATGGGATACAGGGGAAAGTCAACAGGATACAGGGAAAAATCCCTGCACTCGCTGCCTGGGATCTGCACCTCCACCACGGCCTCGTCCTCTGGGAAACAGGGAAAAATCAATGGGATACAGGGAAAAATCAATGGGAAAATTAATGGGAAACAGGGAAAAATCAATGGGAAAATCAATGGGATACAGGGAAACATCCCTGCACTCGCTGCCCGGGATCTGCAGCTCCACCACGGCCTCGTCCTCTGGGAAACAGGGAAAAATCAGTGGAAAAATCCCCAGGATGCAGGCAGGGAGGGCCCTGAGGAGCTGCTGATTGTGGCAGCACCGGGAGCAGGTGCCAACATCTGGCTGGAAATGCATCCCAACATCTGGGAATGCAATTCCCAGGGCTGGAAATGCAATTCCAATGGATGGAAATGCAATTCCCAGGGCTGGAAATGCAATTCCAATGGATGGAAGTGCAATTCCAATGGATGGAAATGTCATTCCAATGAATAGAAATGCAATTCCCATGAATAGAAATGCAATTCCCAAGGCTGGAAATGCAATTCCCAGGGCTGGAAATGCAATTCCCATGAATAGAAATGCAATTCCCAGGGCTGGAAATGCAATTCCCAGGGCTGGAAATGCAATTCCCATGGATGCAAATGCATCCCAACATCTGGGAATGCAATTCCCATGGATGGAAATGCAATTCCCATGAATAGAAATGCAATTCCCAAGGCTGGAAGTGCATCCCAATGGAATTTTTTTGCATTTCCCAATGGGAAAATCATCACCCGGAGCCCCCATTCCCCTTCAGTTCCTCACCATCGTCCGTGTGCTCAAACCTCCCAAGGACAAAGTTGATCCCAATCCATGCATAGACCCCTGCAGATGGGAAAAAAAACCATTAGGAATTTCAGGAATATCATCAGGAATATCAGGAATATCAGGAATATCAGGAATAGCAACTTGAAAGCAAATGGAAATGTTTTAATTTCCATTTTTTCCCCTGCGTGAGTTGAGCTCTGCTAGTGCTCGTTTTTGTTTTATAAAGTCTTAGGAATTAAACATTCCCGGGAAATCAGGAATTCCTGGATTATTTCCTCCTCTCCCAAGTCAAGGCCATGAGAAAATTCCTGACTGAAGGAACAAAAAGAGGCTTTGATGTGTAAAATCCAGGGAAGAAAGGAAGGAAAGGAATTTTTAAAGGGGTTTTGAAGTTGAAATATCCCTGCTCTAGGAATCCCTGATCCTGCAGAGCTCCTGCCATCAGGAATGCTGAGCTTTATCCCTCCTGAGGAAATGGATCCAATCCCATTAAAAATGGATCAATCCCATGGAATTTTCAGGGATAATCAGTGAACATTTGGCCCATCAGGAGCTCCCATCAGCCCCACATTCCAGAGGGACAAAGGCTCTCAAGCAAAACAGGATTGGAATAAAACAACCAAAACACCTCAAAGCATCCCCTGGAATTCCTAAATATTCCTAAGTATTCCTAAATATTTTCCAGATCCAATCCCATGGAATTTTCAGGGATAATCAGTGAACATTTGGCCCATCGGGAGCTCCCATCAGCCCCACATTCCAGAGGGACAAAGGCTCCCAATCAAAGCAGGATTTGAAAAAAAAAAACAACCAAACCACCCCAAAGCATCTCCTGGAATTCCGAAATATTCCTAAACATTATCCAGATCCAATCCCATGGCATTTTCAGGGATAATCAGCAAACATTTGGGATCCCACCATCCCCACATTCCAGATCTGCTGAGGAACAAAGGCTCTCAAGCAAAGCAGGATTGGAATAAAACAAACAAAACACCCCAAAGCATCCCTAAATATTTCCAGATCTAATTCCATGAAATTTTCAGGGATAAGCAGCAAACATTTGGGATCCCATCATTCCCACATTCCAGAGGAACGAAGTAACATTCCTCTCCTGAGGAACAAAGGCTCCCAAGCAAAGTAGGATTGGAATAAAACAACCAAAACACCTCAAATCATCTCCTGGAATCCCTAAATATTCCTGCATTCTTTCCAGATCCAATTCCATGAAATTTTCAGGGATAACCAGCAAACATTTGGCCCATCAGGAGCTCCCATTATCCCCACACTTCGAAGAACACCGGAACATTCCTCTCCTGAGGAATAAAGGAACATTCCTCAGAAATAAAGTCTCCGAACCAAAGCAGGATCGGAATAAAACACCCCAAAACACCCCTTGGAATTCCTAAACATTCCCAAACATCCCCCAGCTGCTCCCCCCAACCCCCACCTACCTTCCTGCTTCCCTGAGATCACCTCGGCGTGCGAGTCGGAGAAGAGGAAATCGAAGTGCACGGGGATGTCCGTGAGCAGATCCTCCAGGATGGCTTTCTGCTGGCTGCAAAATCCCGTGGGAAGGGTCAAAAAAAACCGGGATTGCTGCTGGAATTCCCAAAAAAAAGGGAAGGGAATCACCTCTCGGGGAGGATCCTCATGCCAGCCGTGCAGAGGATGTAGAGAGGAGTCTCCTTGTGCTTGGAGCGGGGAACGTGCTCGGCAGCGAAGGTGAGCAGCGGGGAGATGTAATCACTGACCTTGTCCGGAGAGCCGGCAAACTCGGAGATACCTGGGAAAGACAGGGAATTCCGTGGGAATACAGGGAATTCCATGGGGAAAGGAACACAGGGAATTCCGTGGGGAATACAGGGAATTCATGGGGAAATACAGGGAATTCATGGGGAACACAGGGAATTCATGGGGAACACAGGGAATTCATGGGGAAACTTGGAGATGCCTGGGAAAGACAGGGAGGTCCGTGGGAATACAGGGAATTCCATGGGGAAAGGAACACAGGGAATTCCATGGGGAAATACAGGGAATTCCATGGGGAAATAGAGGGAATTCCTAGCAAACTTGGAGATGCCTGGGAAAGACAGGGAATTCCGTGGGGAAATAAACACAGGGAATTCCGTGGGGAAACACAGGGAATTCCATGGGGAAACAGGGAATTCCATGGGAATACAGGGAATTCCATGGGGAAATAAACACAGGGAATTCCATGGGGAAATACAGGGAATTCCATGGGGAATACAGGGAATCCATGGGGAATACAGGGAATTCCATGGGGAAACACAGGGAATTCCATGGGGAAACTTGGAGATGCCTGGACAAGACAGGGAATTCCATGGGGAAATAGAGGGAATTCCTGGCAAACTTGGAGATGCCTGGGAAAGACAGGGAGTTCCATGGGGGAACACAGGGAATTCATGGGGGAACACAGGGAATTCCATGGGGAAAGGAACACAGGGAATTCCGTGGGGAATACAGGGAATTCCATGGGGAAAGGAACACAGGGAATTCCATGGGGAAATAAACACAGGGAATTCCATGGGGAAATGAACACAGGGAATCCATGGGGAAACACAGGGAATTCCATGGGAATACAGGGAATTCCATGGGGAAATACAGGGAATTCCATGGGGAAACACAGGGAATTCCATGGGGAAATAGAGAGAATTCCTAGCAAACTTGGAGATGCCTGGGAAAGACAGGGAATTCCATGGGGAAATAAACACAGGGAATTCCATGGGGAAACACAGGGAATTCCATGGGGAAATGAACACAGGGAATTCCATGGGGAAACACAGGGAATTCCATGGGAATACAGGGAATTCCATGGGGAAATAAACACAGGGAATTCCATGGGGAAATACAGGGAATTCCATGGGGAATACAGGGAATCCATGGGGAATACAGGGAATTCCATGGGGAAACACAGGGAATTCCATGGGGAAACTTGGAGATGCCTGGACAAGACAGGGAATTCCATGGGGAAATAGAGGGAATTCCTGGCAAACTTGGAGATGCCTGGGAAAGACAGGGAGTTCCATGGGGGAACACAGGGAATTCATGGGGGAACACAGGGAATTCCATGGGGAAAGGAACACAGGGAATTCCGTGGGGAATACAGGGAATTCCATGGGGAAAGGAACACAGGGAATTCCATGAGGAAATACAGGGAATTCCATGGGGAAACACAGGGAATCCATGGGGAAACACAGGGAATTCCATGGGGAAACTCGGAGATGCCTGGGAAAGACAGGGAGTTCCGTGGGAATACAGGGAATTCCATGGGGAAACACAGGGAATCCATGGGGAAATGAACACAGGGAATTCCATGGGGATACAGGGAATTCCATGGGAACACAGGGAATTCCATGGAGAAATACAGGGAATTCCATGGGGAAACACCGGAATTCATGGGGAAACACAGGAAATTCCATGGGGAAACTCGGAGATGCCTGGAAAAGACAGGGAATCCATGGGAAATACAGGGAATTCATGGGGAAAGACTGGAATTCCTGGGGAAATACAGGGAAATCCATGGGGAAATAAACACAGGGAATTCCATGGGGAATACAGGGAATCCATGGGGAAATAAACACAGGGAATTCCATGGGGAAACACAGGGAATTCCATGGGGAAATGAACACAGGGAATTCCATGGGGAAATACAGGGAATTCCATGGGAAATACAGGGAATCCATGGGGAAATAGAGGGAATTCCTGGCAAACTTGGAGATGCCTGGGAAAGACAGGGAGTTCCATGGGAATACAGGGAATTCCATGGGGAAATAAACACAGGGAATTCCATGGGAAAATACAGGGAATTTCATGGGGAAACACAAGGAATTCCTGGGGAAACAGAAGAGATTCCTGACAAACTCCGAAATCCCTGGGAAAACACAAGGAATTCCAGACTTAAACGCCCTGCAAGCCAATCCCAAAGAAACCTGGAGCTGTCCTGTGCTCACAAGCTGGAAATATCCTTTGGAATGCGCAGGGAGTGCAGCCAGGAGAGGAAATCCAGGAGAAATCCCAGGTTTTTCCCAGTACCTGCTTGGGTTTTCACCTCCACCTTTTCCCGCCTTATCCATGGAAAAACCTTTCCCTCCTGCCCCATTCCAGACCTGAACTCCCTGCAAACCAATCCCAAAGAGACCCGGAGCTGTTCTGCTTTATCCAGACCCTCTGGAGTGCAGGAGAGGAAATCCAGGAGCAATCCCACATTTTTTCCAGTACCTGGTTTGATTTTCATCTTTTAAACTCCACAAAACTCCCTGCAGACCAATCCCAAAGAAACCCGGAGCTTTTCCACGCTCACAACATGGAAATCTCCTTTATCCAGACCCTCTGGATGCAGAAAACAAAGTAAGGAGAGGAAATCCAGGAGTAATCCCAGGTTTTTCCCAGTCCCAGGTTTGATTTTCATCACCACCTTTTCCTCTTGCTGTTCCATGGACAAACCTCTCCCTCCTGCCCAAATCCAGACTGAAACTCCACAAAACTCCCTGCAAACCAATCCCAAAGAACCCTGGAGCTGTTCTGCTTTATCCAGACCCTCTGGAGTGCAGGAGAGGAAATCCAGGAGCAATCCCACATTTTTTCCAGTACCTGGTTTGATTTTCATCCCACGGCTCTCCTGGAGCTGTCCCTCTATCTGCTTGGATTCCAGGAGCTCGTGGGGACAGCACCTGCCTCATCATGGAAAACCTCTCCTCTGCCCAAATTCAGACCTGAACGTCCCTGCAAACCAATCCAAGAAACCTGAGCTGCTCAAAAGCTGGAAATACCTTGAGTGCGGGCAAAAGCTAGGAAAGGAAATCCTGGAGAAATCCCAGCTTTTTCCCAGTACCTGCTTGGGTTTTTCCCCTCCACTTTTCCGCTTATCATGGAAAACACCTCTCGCCCTGCCTCCAATCCAGACCTAAACTCCCTGCAAACCAATCCCAAAGAACCCTGGAGCTGTTCTGCTTTATCCAGACCCTCTGGAGTGCAGGAGAGGAAATCCAGGAGCAATCCCACATTTTTTCCAGTACCTGGTTTGATTTTCATCTTTTAAACTCCACAAAACTCCCTGCAGACCAATCCCAAAGAAACCCGGAGCTTTTCCACGCTCACAACATGGAAATCTCCTTTATCCAGACCCTCTGGATGCAGAAAACAAAGTAAGGAGAGGAAATCCAGGAGTAATCCCAGGTTTTTCCCAGTCCCAGGTTTGATTTTCATCACCACCTTTTCCTCTTGCTGTTCCATGGACAAACCTCTCCCTCCTGCCCAAATCCAGACTGAAACTCCACAAAACTCCCTGCAAACCAATCCCAAAGAACCCTGGAGCTGTTCTGCTTTATCCAGACCCTCTGGAGTGCAGGAGAGGAAATCCAGGAGCAATCCCAGTTTTTTTTTCCCAGTACCTGGTTTGATTTTCATCCCCACGGCTCTCCTGGAGCTGTCCCTCATCTGCTGGATGTCCAGGAGCTCGTGGGGACAGCACCTGCCTCATCCATGGAAAAACCTCTCCCTCCTGCCCAAATTCAGACCTGAACTCCCTGCAAACCAATCCCAAAGAAACCTGGAGCTGCTCAAAAGCTGGAAATACCCATTGGAGTGCAGGGAGCAAAGCTAGGAAAGGAAATCCTGGAGAAATCCCAGCTTTTTCCCAGTACCTGCTTGGGTTTTCACCTCCACCTTTTCCCGCCTTATCCATGGAAAAACCTCTCCCTCCTGCCCCAATCCAGACCTGAACTCCCTGCAAACCAATCCCAAAGAGACCTGGAGCTGTTCTGCTTTATCCAGACCCTCTGGAGTGCAGGAGAGGAAATCCAGGAGCAATCCCACGTTTTTCCCAGTACCTGGCTTGATTTTCATCCCCACCTTTTCCTCTTACTGTCCATGGACAAACCTCTCCCTCCTGCCCAAATCCAGACTGAAACTCCACAAAACTCCCTGCAGACCAATCCCAAAGAAACCCGGAGCTTTTCCACACTCACAACATGGAAATCTCCTCTGTGCAGACCCTCTGGATGCAGAAAACAAAGTAAGGAGAGGAAATCCAGGAGAAATCCCAGGTTTTTCCCAGTACCTGCTTGGGTTTTCACCTCCACCTTTTCCCGCCTTATCCATGGAAAAACCTCTCCCTCCTGCCCCAATCCAGACCTGAACTCCCTGCAAACCAATCCCAAAGAGACCTGGAGCTGTTCTGCTTTATCCAGACCCTCTGGAGTGCAGGAGAGGAAATCCAGGAGCAATCCCACGTTTTTCCCAGTACCTGGCTTGATTTTCATCCCACGGCTCTCCTGGACTGTCCCTCATCTGCTGGATGTCCAGGAGCTCGTGGGGACAGCACCTGCCTCATCCATGGAAAAACCTCTCCCTCCTGCCCCAATCCAGACCTGAACTCCCTGTAAGCCAATCCCAAAGAAACCTTGAGCTTTTCCACGCTCACAACATGGAAATTTCCCTTATCCAGACCCTCTGGATGCAGACAACAAAGTAAGGAGAGGAAATCCTGGAGAAATCCCAGGTTTTTCCCAGTACCTGCTTGGGTTTTCACCTCCACCTTTTCCCGCCTTATCAATGGAAAAACCTCTCCCTCCTGCCCCATTCCAGACCTGAACTCCCTGCAAACCAATCCCAAAGAAACCTGGAGCTGTTCTGCTTTATCCAGACCCTCTGGAGTGCAGGAGAGGAAATCCAGGAGCAATCCCACATTTTTCCCAGTACCTGGTTTGATTTTCATCTTTTAAACTCCAGAAAACTCCCTGCAGACCAATCCCAAAGAAACCCAGAGCTTTTCCACACTCACAACATGGAAATCTCCTTTATCCAGACCCTCTGGATGCAGAAAACAAAGTAAGGAGAGGAAATCCAGGAGAAATCCCAGTTTTTTTCCCGATACCTGGCTTGATTTTCATCCCCACGGCTCTCCTGGAGCTGTCCCTCATCTGCTGGATGTCCAGGAGCTCGTGGGGACAGCACCTGCCTCATCCATGGAAAAACCTCTCCCTCCTGCCCCAATCCAGACCTGAACTCCCTGTAAGCCAATCCCAAAGAAACCTTGAGCTTTTCCACGCTCACAACATGGAAATTTCCCTTATCCAGACCCTCTGGATGCAGACAACAAAGTAAGGAGAGGAAATCCTGGAGAAATCCCAGGTTTTTCCCAGTACCTGCTTGGGTTTTCACCTCCACCTTTTCCCGCCTTATCAATGGAAAAACCTCTCCCTCCTGCCCCATTCCAGACCTGAACTCCCTGCAAACCAATCCCAAAGAAACCTGGAGCTGTTCTGCTTTATCCAGACCCTCTGGAGTGCAGGAGAGGAAATCCAGGAGCAATCCCACATTTTTCCCAGTACCTGGTTTGATTTTCATCTTTTAAACTCCAGAAAACTCCCTGCAGACCAATCCCAAAGAAACCCAGAGCTTTTCCACACTCACAACATGGAAATCTCCTTTATCCAGACCCTCTGGATGCAGAAAACAAAGTAAGGAGAGGAAATCCAGGAGAAATCCCAGTTTTTTTCCCGATACCTGGCTTGATTTTCATCCCCACGGCTCTCCTGGAGCTGTCCCTCATCTGCTGGATGTCCAGGAGCTCGTGGGGACAGCACCTGCCTCATCCATGGAAAAACCTCTCCCTCCTGCCCCATTCCAGACCTGAACTCCCTGCAAACCAATCCCAAAGAACCCTGGAGCTGTTCTGCTTTATCCAGACCCTCTGGAGTGCAGGAGAGGAAATCCAGGAGCAATCCCACATTTTTTCCAGTACCTGGTTTGATTTTCATCTTTTAAACTCCACAAAACTCCCTGCAGACCAATCCCAAAGAAACCCGGAGCTTTTCCACGCTCACAACATGGAAATCTCCTTTATCCAGACCCTCTGGATGCAGAAAACAAAGTAAGGAGAGGAAATCCAGGAGTAATCCCAGGTTTTTCCCAGTCCCAGGTTTGATTTTCATCACCACCTTTTCCTCTTGCTGTTCCATGGACAAACCTCTCCCTCCTGCCCAAATCCAGACTGAAACTCCACAAAACTCCCTGCAAACCAATCCCAAAGAAACCTGGAGCTGTTCTGCTTTATCCAGACCCTCTGGAGTGCAGGAGAGGAAATCCAGGAGCAATCCCAGTTTTTTTTTCCCAGTACCTGGTTTGATTTTCATCCCCACGGCTCTCCTGGAGCTGTCCCTCATCTGCTGGATGTCCAGGAGCTCGTGGGGACAGCACCTGCCTCATCCATGGAAAAACCTCTCCCTCCTGCCCAAATTCAGACCTGAACTCCCTGCAAACCAATCCCAAAGAAACCTGGAGCTGCTCAAAAGCTGGAAATACCCATTGGAGTGCAGGGAGCAAAGCTAGGAAAGGAAATCCTGGAGAAATCCCAGCTTTTTCCCAGTACCTGCTTGGGTTTTCACCTCCACCTTTTCCCGCCTTATCCATGGAAAAACCTCTCCCTCCTGCCCCAATCCAGACCTAAACTCCCTGCAAACCAATCCCAAAGAACCCTGGAGCTGTTCTGCTTTATCCAGAACCTCTGGAGTGCAGGAGAGGAAATCCAGGAGCAATCCCAGTTTTTTTCCCAGTACCTGGCTTGATTTTCACCTTTTAAACTCCACAAAACTCCCTGCAGACCAATCCCAAAGAAACCCAGAGCTTTTCCACACTCACAACATGGAAATCTCCTTTGTGCAGACCCTCTGGATGCAGAAAACAAAGTAAGGAGAGGAAATCCAGGAGAAATCCCAGGTTTTTCCCAGTACCTGCTTGGGTTTTCACCTCCACCTTTTCCCGCCTTATCCATGGAAAAATCTCTCCCTCCTGCCCCATTCCAGACTGAAACTCCACAAAACTCCCTACAAACCAATCCCAAAGAACCCTGGAGCTGTTCTGCTTTATCCAGACCCTCTGGAGTGCAGGAGAGGAAATCCAGGAGCAATCCCAGTTTTTTTCCCAGTCCCTGGTTTGATTTTTCATCCCCACGGCCTCCTGAGCTGTCCCTCATCTGCTGGATGTCCAGGAGCCTCGTGGGGACAGCACCTGCCTCATCCATGGAAAAACCTCTCCCTCCTGCCCCATTCCAGACCTGAACTCCCTGCAAACCAATCCCAAAGAAACCTGGAGCTGTGCCCAAAGCTGGAAATCTACCACTGGAGTGCAGGGAGCAAAAGCTAGGAAAGGAAATCCAGGAGAAATCCCAGGTTTTTCCCAGTACCTGCTTGGGTTTTCACCTCCACCTTTTCCCGCCTTATCCATGGAAAAACCTCTCCCTCCTGCCCCAATCCAGACCTGAACTCCCTGCAAACCAATCCCAAAGAGACCTGGAGCTGTTCTGCTTTATCCAGACCCTCTGGAGTGCAGGAGAGGAAATCCAGGAGCAATCCCACGTTTTTCCCAGTACCTGGCTTGATTTTCATCCCCACCTTTTCCTCTTACTGTCCATGGACAAACCTCTCCCTCCTGCCCAAATCCAGACTGAAACTCCACAAAACTCCCTGCAGACCAATCCCAAAGAAACCCGGAGCTTTTCCACACTCACAACATGGAAATCTCCTCTGTGCAGACCCTCTGGATGCAGAAAACAAAGTAAGGAGAGGAAATCCAGGAGAAATCCCAGGTTTTTCCCAGTACCTGCTTGGGTTTTCACCTCCACCTTTTCCCGCCTTATCCATGGAAAAATCTCTCCCTCCTGCCCCATTCCAGACTGAAACTCCACAAAACTCCCTACAAACCAATCCCAAAGAACCCTGGAGCTGTTCTGCTTTATCCACACCCTCTGGAGTGCAGGACAGGAAATCCAGGAGCAATCCCAGCTTTTTTCCCAGTACCTGGCTTGATTTTCATCACCACGGGTCTCCTGGAGCTGTCCCTCATCTGCTGGATGTCCAGCAGGTCCTTGGGGTTGCCGTTGTGCCGGGGCCAGCAGTACACGAAGACGCGGGAGCCGCTGCTGCCGCAATCCACCACGATCCCGTAGTTCAGGTTCGGGTTCCTCGTGTCCGTGGCTTCCGTGTCCCTCACCCTGGCCAGGTACCTGGGGGGGAAAAAAAAAAAAAGTGGGAATTGCTGCAGGGAATTTGGGTCGAAATGGGATTTAAACTCGGGGGTTTTACGGGGGAGTTTGTGGGGGGAGTTGGGAGGAGGTCAAAGCTCGTCCAGAGGTGGCTCCAGGGGATCCTTCCCTATCCCAGGGGGATCCAGGGATCCAGGGGCAGCCACAGCTGCTCTGGGAATTCCAGCCCAGCCCCTCCCCACCCTGGAATTCCTTCCCCATATCCCATCCATCCCTGCCCTCTTCCCATTTAAAGCCATTCCCTGTGTCCTGTCCCAGCTTCACAGAAAATTCCAAGGGAAGCGCCACCCTCAGGGATCAAATTCCCGCAGCAAACGGCAACAGCAATTCCCAAAATTGTTTATTATGAGCTCCATTTCCCTCTTTCCCATGGAACTCTCTCCCCCTTTCCCCCCACGCTCTATTTCCCTCTTTTCCATGGAATTCTGTGCCTTCTCACCTGTGGAATCTCCTGTCCCAGGCTGTCCAGCCGTACTTGCTGTTCCCCCTTTCCCCCAAGCTTCATTTCCCTGTTTTCCATGGAATTTGTTCCCTGTTTTCCACGGAATTCCCTCTCTCACCTGTGGAATCTCCCATCCCGGCTCCTCCCATGCTGCCTGTGGATCAGCAGCAGGGAGCAGAGCAGCATCACCCTTTCCCTCAAGCTCCATTCCCTGTTTCCCATGGAATCCTTTCCCCTCTCTCACCTGTGCCCTCTCCCATTCCCATTCCCGTATCCATGGATGAGGATCAGGGAGCAGAGCAGCATTTCCCCTTTCCCTCAAGCTCCATTCCCTGTTTCCCATGGAATCCTTTCCCCTCTCTCTCTCACCTGTGCCCTCTCCCATTCCCATTCCTGTGCCCATGGATCAGGATCAGAGCAGCATTCCCCATTCCCATTCCTGTGCCCATGGATCAGGATCAGAGCAGCATTCCCCATTCCCATTCCTGTGCCCATGGATCAGGATCAGAGCAGCATTCCCCATCCTCTCTCTCTCTCACCTGTGCCCTCTCCCATTCCCGTATCCATGGATGAGGATCAGGGAGCAGAGCAGCATTTCCCCTTTCCCCCAAGCTCCATTCCCTGTTTCCCATGGAATCCTTTCCCCTCTCTCTCTCACCTGTGCCCTCTCCCATTCCCATTCCCGTATCCATGGATCAGGATCAGGGAGCAGAGCAGCAGCGTCCCAGCCCCGGCCGCAGCCCCCAGGAGCAGCCGCTGTCCCCGGGAGCCGCTGGGGCTGCCCGTGCCCATGGATCAGGAGCAGAGCAGCATTCCCCATTCCCTGTTTCCCATGGAATCCTTTCCCCTCTCTCTCACCTGTGCCCTCTCCCATTCCCCATTCCCGTATCCATGGATCAGGATCAGGATCAGAGCAGCATTCCCCATTCCCATTCCTGTGCCCATGGATCAGGAGCAGAGCAGCATTCCCCATTCCCATTCCCGTGCCCATGGATCAGGAGCAGAGCAGCATTCCCCATTCCCATTCCCATGTCCATGGATCAGGAGCAGAGCAGCATTCCCCATTCCCATTCCCCTCTCTCTCTCACCTGTGCCCTCTCCCATTCCCATTCCCGTATCCATGGATCAGGATCAGGATCAGAGCAGCATTCCCCATTCCCATTCCCGTGCCCATGGATCAGGAGCAGAGCAGCATTCCCCATTCCCATTCCCATGTCCATGGATCAGGAGCAGAGCAGCATTCCCCATTCCCATTCCCCTCTCTCTCTCACCTGTGCCCTCTCCCATTCCCATTCCCATGTCCATGGATCAGGAGCAGAGCAGTATTCCCCATTTCCATTCCCCTCTCTCTCTCACCTGTACCCTCTCCCATTCCCATTCCTATTCCCATGTCCATGGATCAGGATCAGGGAGCAGCATTCCCCATTCCCATTCCCTCTCTCTCTCACCTGTGCCCTCTCCCATTCCCATTCCCGTATCCATGGATGAGGATCAGGGAGCAGAGCAGCAGCGCCCCAGCCCCGGCCGCAGCCCCCAGGAGCAGCCGCTGTCCCCGGGAGCCGCTGGGGCTGCCCGTGCCCATGGATCAGGAGCAGAGCAGCATTCCCCATTCCCATTCCCGTGCCCATGGATCAGGAGCAGAGCAGCATTCCCCATTCCCATTCCCGTGTCCATGGATCAGGATCAGGGAGCAGAGCAGCATTCCCCATTCCCATTCCCCTCTCTCTCTCACCTGTGCCCTCTCCCATTCCCATTCCCGCATCCATGGATGAGGATCAGGGAGCAGAGCAGCATTCCCCATTCCCTGTTTCCCATGGAATCCTTTCCCCTCTCTTTCTCACCTGTGCCCTCTCCCATTCCCATTCCCGTATCCATGGATCAGGATCAGGATCAGAGCAGCATTCCCCATCCCCATTCCCATGTCCATGGATCAGGATCAGAGCAGCATTCCCCATTCCCATTCCCGTGTCCATGGATCAGGAGCAGAGCAGCATTCCCCATTCCCATTCCCTCTCTCTCTCACCTGTCCCCTCTCCCATTCCCATTCCCGTATCCATGGATCAGGATCAGGGAGCAGAGCAGCATTCCCCATTCCCATTCCCTCTCTCTCTCACCTGTCCCCTCTCCCATTCCCATTCCCGTATCCATGGATGAGGATCAGGGAGCAGAGCAGCATTTCCCCTTTCCCCCAAGCTCCATTCCCTGTTTCCCATGGAATCCTTTCCCCTCTCTCTCTCACCTGTGCCCTCTGCCATTCCCATTCCCGTATCCATGGATGAGGATCAGGGAGCAGAGCAGCAGCGTCCCAGCTCCGGCCGCAGCCCCCAGGAGCAGCCGCTGTCCCCGGGAGCCGCTGGGGATGCGGGGGCAGCCCAGGGGGGAGAGGCTGAAGTGCCACGAGGCCGGGAGCAGGCACGAGATGCTGATCCTGCAATCCAAAGGGATAAAAATCGGGATTGAGGGATGGATTCGGTGCCGGACGCAGCAAAGATTCCTCCCTGGGAAGGGCGGGGTGGAATTCCCGCTCCTGCCCCTGCCCTGGGATGAGGAGGAGGGCGGGAGGATCCCGTGGGATTTGGGGTTGGAGCTCCTGGGTTTTTTTGATCCTGGTTTTATTTTAAATGCTCAGGAAATTTGAGAAGGAAAGGAGGGGAAAGCCTGGCTTGGGATTCAGGGAATGGGAATTTGGGGATGGTCCTGGAGAAAAGAGGGATCTGGGGATTCAGAGCAGCATTCCAGGGCCTGAAGGGGCTCCAGGAGAGCTGGAGAGGGACTGGGACACAGGGAATGGATCCCAGTGCCAGAGGGCAGGGATGGATGGGATATTGGGAATTAGGAATTCCTGTCTGGGATGGAATTCCCAGAGAGCCGTGGCTGCCCCTGGATCCCTGGAATGCCCAGGCCGGGCTGGATGGGATCCCTGGCACAGGGGGAGCTGTCCCTGCCTGGCAGGGCTGGAATGGGAGCACCCCTGAGCTTCCCAGGATTCTGCGTGGATTCAGGGGCTCAGGACAGCGCTCCCACCTCGGAATTCCTGACTGGGCTCCCTGGCATTCACTCCAAAGTCATCCCAGTTATTCCAACAGCTCCCATGGGATCCCGTCAATCCCACAGCTCCCATGGGATCCCATCAATCCCACAGCTCCCATGGGATCCCATCAATCCCACAGCTCCCATGGGATCCCATCAATCCCACAGCTCCCATGGGATCCCATCAATCCCACAGTTCCCATGGGATCCCGTTAATCCCACAGTTCCCATGGGATCCCATCAATCCCACAGCTCCCATGGGATCCCGTTAACCCCACAGCCCCTTTAGGATCCCGTTAATCCTACAGTTCCCAGGGGATCCCGTTAATCCTACAGTTCCTTTAGGATCCAGGTAACCTCACAGATCCCATGGGATCCCATCAATCCCACAGTTCCCATGGGATCCCATCAACCCCACAGATCCCATGGGATCCCATCAATCCCACAGCTCCCATGGGATCCCATCAATCCCACAGCTCCCATGGGATCCCGTCAATCCCACAGCTCCCATGGGATCCCGTCAATCCCACAGATCCCATGGGATCCCAGTGACCCCACAGCTCCCATGGGATCCCATCAACCCCACAGATCCCATGGGATCCCGTCAATCCCACAGCTCCCATGGGATCCCATCAATCCCACAGCTCCCACGGGATCCAGGCAATCCCACAGCTCCCATGGGATCCCATCAATCCCACAGCTCCCACGGGATCCAGGCAATCCCACAGCTCCCATGGGATCCCATCAATCCCACAGCTCCCATGGGATCCCGTCAATCCCACAGCTCCCATGGGATCCTGTCAATCCCACAGCTCCCATGGGATCCTGTCAATCCCACAGCTCCCATGGGATCCCATCAATCCCACAGCTCCCATGGGATCCCATCAATCCCACAGCTCCCATGGGATCCCGTCAATCCCACAGCTCCCATGGGATCCCATCAATCCCACAGCTCCCATGGGATCCCGTCAATCCCACGGCTCCCATGGATCCTCACCTGCCCATTCCGGGCTCGGGGCTGTGGAGCAGCCGCAGCCTCAGCCGGCGACCTCGGAGAGAACGGGAACGGGAGCGGGAACGGGAACGGGAGCGCCCGGCATTCCCAGAGCCATCCCTGGGCTGCTGCTGAGGGAAAAACCCGGAGCTCAAACCCTTCCCACAGCCCTGGGAACAGCCCTGAGGGAATGAGGGAACATCCCGGGATGGGATGGGATCCATGGGATGGGATGGGATGGGATGGGATGGGATGGGATGGGATGGGATCCATGGGATGGGATGGGATGGGATGGGATGGAATGGGATCCATGGGATGGGATGGGATCAATGGGATGGGATGGGATGGGATGGGATGGGATGGGATGGATCCATGGGATGGGATGGGATGGGGTGGGATGGGATGGGATGGGATGGGATGCCATGGGATGGGATGGATCCATGGGATGGGATGGGATCCATGGGATGGGATGGATCCATGGGATGGGATGGGATCAATGGGATGGGATCGGATGGGATGGGATGGGATGGGATGGGATGGATCCATGGGATGCAGGCAGGGCTCGGGAGCAGCAGGAGCCGCTCCAGGTCCCCGCCCGCCCCCATCCCACAGGGCCCGGCTCCCCCCAAACCCCGGTGATCCCATTCCCATTCCCATTCCCGCTCCCATTCCCGCTCCCATTCCCATTCCCATTCCCGTTCCCATTCCCATCCCCATTCCCGCTCCCATTCCCATTCCCTCTCCCATTCCCGTTCCCATTCCCATTCCCATTCCCGCTCCCATTCCCGATCCCATTCCCCATCCCATTCCCATTCCCGCTCCCATTCCCATTCCCATTCCCATTCCCATTCCCATTCCCGCTCCCATTCCCGCTCCCATTCCCATTCCCGCTCCCATTCCCGATCCCATTCCCGGTTCTTTCCCCCCCTCGTCACCTCCCGGGCCGCCCCATGGCAACAGGCCCCACGCCACTTCCGGGTGCGCCGCCGGACGTGACGCAGAGCGCGCTGACGTCACGGGGGCCGGGCAGGGCAGGGATTCCCCAGGGGCGTGGCCAAAGGGGGCGTGGCCAAAGAGGGCGTGGCCAAACCGGCCCAAAAATCGCTCTAAAAACAGCAAAAAATCGCTAAAAACCAGAGTTTAACCCCAGAAACGGGGAATTCCCGGCTACGAACGTGCCAGGATTTAGGAACAGATAAAATTGACGGCTGTGAATGTGCGGATATTTGGGAATGTTTGAAATGCGTGGCAATAATTTGGAATAAATTCGATTTATTTGGAATAAATTCAATTTATCGCAATGAAAGCGTCAATATTTTGAAATAAATTTAATTTAGAGCTATAGAAGTGTCAATGTTTTGGAATGTATTCAATTTATAGGTGTAAAAGCGTCCATATTTTGAAGCAAGCTTATACACGTGTCCATAATTTGGAATAAATTCAATTTATAGCTATAAAAGTGTCAATATTTTGGAATAAATTCAATTTACAGCTATAAAAGCGTCAATATTTCAGAATACTTAAAATTTATAGCTATAAAATTGTCAGTATTTTGGAATATATTCAATTTACAGCAATAAAAATGTCGATATTTCAGAATGAATTCAATTTACAGCTCTAGAAGTGTCAATATTTTAGAATAAATTCAATTTACAGCTCTAGAAGTGTCAATATTTTAGAATAAATTCAATTTACAGCTCTAGAAGTGTCGATGTTTCAGAATATTTAAAATTTATTGCTATAAAAGTGTCAATATTTCGAAATAAATTCAATTTACAGCAATAAAAGTGTCAATATTTCAGAATAAATTCAATTTACAGCTATAAAAGCGTCAATATTTCAGAATATTTAAAATTCACAGCTCCAAAAGTGTCAGTATTTCGAAAGATTTAAAATGCATAGTTAAAAACGTGTCAACATTTTGAAATCAACTTATTAATGTGTCAATATTTCAGAATACATTCCATTTACAGCCATAAAAGCATCAATACTTTGGAATAAATTCAATTTACAGCTATAAAAGCGCCAATATTTTGGAATATTTAAATTTGATAGCTATAAAAATGTCAATATTTCGGAATAAATCCGATTTCCGTCCATAAAAGCATCAATATTTGAACTCTGTTTTTATAAACACCCCGAGGTGTCGCAGCGCCTGTAAGGAACGCACGAATATTGACGATATCAAGGAGAAATAAATTGATTTAATTTATAAAAAAATTTAAAAAAAAGAAAAAACAAAAAAAAAAACAGGGAAAGGACGAAAATTCCCTGGGGAAAAACGGGAATTGTGCCGCGCTTCGCCACGGAGCGGCAGCAGCGGCGGGAGCGCTCCAGGATCCTCGGGAGAAAGGGAAGGGAAAGCTTGGAAATGCCGGGAATGAACTCCGGGATGGAGGGGATTGGGATGGGGAAACATCGCCGGGAAGGGAGGGAATGAGGGAAGGGAAGGGAAGGGAAGGGAAGGGAAGGGAAGGGAAGGGAAGGGAAAGGAAGGGAAGGTTTCGGGAAGAGAAGTTTTCGGGAAAGTTTCGGGAAGCGAAGGTTTCGGGAAGGGAAGGTTTCGGGAAGGGAAGGTTCGGGAAGGGAAAAGGGAAGGGAAGGGAAGGGGAAGGGAAGGGAAGGGAAGGGAAGGGAAGGGGAAGGGAAGGGAAGGGAAGGGAAGGAAAAAGGGAAGGGAAAAAAGGGAAGGGAAAAAGGGTGGGAAAAATGGGAAGGGGAAAGGAAGAAGGGAAAAGGAATAAGGATAAGGAAGGGGAAAGGAGAGAGGGAAAAAGGGAAAAGGGAAAAGAGAAAAGGGAAAAGGGAAAGGAAAAGGGAGAGGAATAAGGAAAAGGGGAAAGGAAAAGGAAGAAGGGAAGGGAAGGAAGAAAAAGGGTGGGAAAAGGGGAAAGGAAAAGGGTGAAAGGAGAAAGGGGAAAGGGAAAAGGGAAGGGAGGGGAAGTGAAGGGAAGGGAAGGGAAGGGAAGGGAAGGGAAGGGAAGGGAAGGGAAGGAAAGGAAAGGAAAGGAAAGGAAAGGAAAGGAAAGGAAAGGAAAGGAAAGGAAAGGAAAGGAAAGGAAAGGAAAGGAAAGTAAAGTAAAGGAAAGGAAAGGAAAGGAAAGGAAAGGAAAGGAAAGGAAAGGAAAGGAAAGGAAAGGAAAGGAAAGGAAAGGAAAGGAAAGGAAAGGAGGAAAGGAATAAGGAACAGAACAAGGAATAAAGAAAGGGGAAAGGAAAAGGGGAAGGAATAAGGAAAAGGAAAATGAATAAGGAAAAGGATAAGGGAAGGGGAAATGAATAAAGGAACGGAATAAGGAGTAAAGAAAGGGGAAAGGAAAGGAATAAGGAATGGAAAAAAAAAAGGAATAAGGGAAGGGAAAGAAGAAAGGATGGGAATAAGGAAAGGGAGAAGGAAAAATGAAAGGGGAAAGGAAAGGAGAAAAGAATAAGGAAAGGGGAAAGAAATAAGAGAGAATAGGGAAAGGGGAAAGAAGGAAAAAAGGAAAGAATGGACAGGAATAAGGGAAAGGAATAAGGGAAAGAATGGAAAGGAATAAGGGAAAGGAAGAAGGGAAAGGTTTCTCTCCCTCCCGTGAGTTCTGCCCGGGGGCTGCTCTGGGCCGGGATGGGGATCAGAAATCTTGGAAAACGGGGAAAACGGGAGAGGAGCTGCGGCAGCCGGGCTGGCAGAGCCTGCGGCACGGGACGGGATGGGTGAGGGACCTGAGCATCCCCAGGCGCCCGCGCTCCCTCCGCAGGGAATGCGGGATGTTGGGAATGACTCCAGGCTGGAATCCTGCTGGAATCCTGCTGGAATCCTGCTGGAATCCTGCTGGAATCGCGAGCAGCACGCCAGGAAAACTTCTCCAAGCATCCCAATCCCGCTCGGTGCAATTTGGGAAAACCCGCGACAAACCCGCGCTGGGATGAGCGGGATGGGGAGACTGGGACACGGAGATGGAGCAGCGGCTGGGAACTGGGAATTTGGATTTGTCCGAGGAGGAATCCCCTCTGGGACAGCGACAGGGACAGGGACAGGGAACAGGGACAGGGGACAGGGATGGAGACAGGGACAGGGGCAGGGATGGGGACAGGGATGGGGGGCAGGGACATGGGGACAGGGACAGGGACGGGCAGGGACAGGGGCAGGGACAGGGACAGGGAACAGGGATGGGGACAGGGACAGGGAACCAGGGAGCAGGGACAAGGGACAGGGATGGGGGCGGACAGGGGATAGGGATCAGGGACAGGGGACAAGGGACAGGGACAGGGAAGCGAAGCAGGGAGCAGGGACAGGGATGGGGACAGGGACGGGGACAGGGACAGGGACAGGGATGGGGACAGGGACAGGGATGGGGAGCAGGGAACAGGGATGGGGAAAGCAGGGGACAGGGACAGGGGAGCAGGGGAACAGGGGACAGGGACATGGGGACAGGGACGGGGACAGGGACAGGGACAGGGGCAGGGACAGGGGCAGGGACAGGGACGGGGACAGGGACAGCGACAGGGGACGGGGACAGGGGCAGGGACAGGGATGGGAGCAGGGACAGGGACAGGGACAGGGACAGGGACAGGGACGGGGACAGGGACAGGGGCAGGGGACAGGGACAGGAGACAGGGGACAGGGGCAGGGACAGGGACAGTCACTGCTGTGCCCCCAGGTGCGGGTCCCTGCGGGTCCCTATCGCGGCTCCGGCCGCACCCTCGGGCTATCGGGAGGCGCCGGTGGCAGCGGCCGGGGCTGGCGCTGCTGATCCCGGGGAGCGGCCGGGGCTGCCCCGGCCTCTGCAGGGGAGGGGGCGCGGCTGGAAGCGGCTCCCAGCGGGATTTTCCTCCCCGCGTTTCTGGGTTTATTCCTTAAAAGGTTCCCGTTCCCATTTCAAAGCTGCAGGAGTGACCCGAGCTCCCAAGGCTGTGCTGGTTTTGGGGTGAATAAAGGGGATTTTTTCTCTGTTTGTGCTGTGGGAGAAGGCTCAGACTCCGACTGCAGAGTCCTCATTCCAGCCCCTTTTCCTCTTTCCTCTTTTCCTCTTTCCTCTTTCCCTCACCATCTTTTAACCCCATTTCTTCACCCTGGAGTGGTCAATCCCATCAGAATTACCCAACTTGACCAAGGTTATGTGAGGGGTATGGGCAGAGCAGGATCAAGGAATCCTGGAATGGTTTGGGTTGGGATGAGCTTAAATCCCATCCAGTTCCAACCCTACACCTCCCACTGTCCCAGGGTGCTCCAGCCTGGCCTTGGACACTCCCAGGGATCCAGGGGCAGCCGCAGCTCCTCTGGGAATTCCAGCCCAGCCAGGAATTCCTTCCCAATATCCCATCCATGCCTGCCCTCTGGCAGTGGGAAACCATTCCCTGTGTCCTGTCCCTCCATCCCTTGTCCCCAGTCCCTCTCCAGCTCTCCTGGAGCCCCTTCAGGCTCTGGGGAACTGCCCTGAGATCCCCCCCGATTCTTCTCTTCTCTTCTCTTCTCTTCTCTTCTCTTCTCTTCTCTTCTCTTCTCTTCTCTTCTCTTCTCTTCTCTTCTCTTCTCTTCTCTTTCTCCTCTTCTCTTCTCTCCTCTCCTCTCCTCTCCTCTCCTCTCCTCTCCTCTCCTCTCCTCTCCTCTCCTCTCCTCTCCTCTCCTCTCCTCTCCTCTCCTCTTCTCTTCTCTTCTCTTCTCTTCTCTTCCCTTCCCTCCCCTCCCCTCTTCCCCCACTCCCAAATTCCCATTCCCTCAATCCCAAGCCAGGCTTTTCCCCTCCTTTCCGGCTCGATTTTTCCTGACTCCCGTGTGCTCCTCGCAGCCTCCTCTGCCCAGCGCTGCTCCCGAAATCCCCTCCCATTGTTCCCCCGGGGCCTCCAAACCAGAAAGGCGAGTTGGGGAAAAAAAAAACAACACAACAACAACACCACAAAACCAACTCCGGTGCAGGAAATAATCCCAAAGCAGCTTTAATTACACAGCGGGCACTGCCCCTCCCCGCGCCCGCCCGGACGGGGGAATTGGGTCAGGTTCTGTGAGCAGCGAAAGGAAATTCCGGCAGCTCACACCCAAAACTCGGGGGGGCTGGAGCTGCTGCCCGGCTCCGGAGGAGCTGCAGCGCTGCCCGTTCCCATTCCGGGCTGGAATAACGCCCTGGAGAACCAGCAGGGATCAACTCTCCGGAATTTTCTTTGCTCCCTGGCATCACCTGACCCTGTGGAAGGAAAGTTCAGGGAGTGTGGTTAAAGCTGGCAGTGATCCTGCTCTGCCTGCACGGCCTCGCTCAAATTGTTTCACTCTGAAAGGTTCCACCACCTTTTTGGGGTACAAAAACCCCATTAATGCCTGCTCTGAGCTCACTGCAGAGCAGGAATTCCCGTGTTCCGTGATTTTCCAGCACCAATCCCAACTCCAGCAGCCAAATTCCAGAAATCATCCCCTTTCCCTCAGAGCTTTCAGAAATCAGGGGGGCTGGAGCTGCTGCCCGGCTCTGGAGCAGCTGCAACGCTGCCCGTTCCCATTTTGGGCTGGAATAACGCCCTGGAGAACCAGCAGGGATCAATTCTCCGGAATTTTCTTTGCTGATGGCTCTCCCTGGCATCACCTGACCCTGTGGAGAGAAAGTTCAGGGAGTGTGGTTAAAGCTGGCAGTGATCCTGCTCTGCCTGCACGGCCTCGCTCAAATTGTTTCACTCTGAAAGGTTCCACCACCTTTTTGGGGTACAAAAACCCCATTAATGCCTGCTCTGAGCTCACTGCAGAGCAGGAATTCCCGTGTTCCGTGATTTTCCAGCACCAATCCCAACTCCAGCAGCCAAATTCCAGAAATCATCCCCTTTCCCTCAGAGCTTTCAGAAATCAGGGGGGCTGGAGCTGCTGCCCGGCTCTGGAGCAGCTGCAACGCTGCCCGTTCCCATTTTGGGCTGGAATAACGCCCTGGAGAACCAGCAGGGATCAATTCTCCGGAATTTTCTTTGCTGATGGCTCTCCCTGGCATCACCTGACCCTGTGGAGAGAAAGTTCAGGGAGTGTGGTTAAAGCTGGCAGTGATCCTGCTCTGCCTGCACGGCCTCGCTCAAATTGTTTCACTCTGAAAGGTTCCACCACCTTTTTGGGGTACAAAAACCCCATTAATGCCTGCTCCGAGCTCACTGCAGAGCAGGAATTCCCGTGTTCCGTGATTTTCCACCAGCAATCCCAACTCCAGCAGCCAAATTCCAGAGATCCTCACCTTTCCCTCGGAGCTGCACAAAGTCAGGGGGGCTGGAGCTGCTGCCTGGCTCTGGAGGAGCTGCAGCGCTGCCCGTTCCCATTCTGGGGAGGTTTGGGGCTGGAATAACCCCCTGGAGAACCAGCAGGGATCAATTCTCCGGAATTTTCTTTGCTGGTGGCTCTCCCTGGCATCACCTGACCCTGTGGAGAGAAAGTTCAGGGAGTGTGGTTAAAGCTGGCAGTGATCCTGCTCTGCCTGCACGGCCTCAGTCAAATTGTTTCACTCTGAAAGGCTCCACCGCCTTTTTGGGGCAAAAAACCCCATTAATGCCTGCTCTGAGCTCACTGCAGAGCAGGAATTCCTGTTTTTGGTGATTTTCCAGCACCAGTCCCAACTCCAGCAGCCAAATTCCAGAGATCCTCACCTTTCTCTCAGAGCTTTCAGAAATCAGGGGGGCTGGAGCACGGCCTCAGTCAAATTGTTTCACTCTGAAAGGCTCCACCACCTTTTTGGGGCAAAAAAACCCCATCAATGCCTGCTCTGAGCTCACAGCAGAGCAGGAATTCCCGTGTTCCGTGATTTTCCAGCACCAATCCCAACTCCAGCAGCCAAATTCCAGAGATCCTCACCTTTCCCTCGGAGCTGCACAAAGTCAGGGGGGCTGGAGCTGCTGCCCGGCTCTGGAGGAGCTGCAGCGCTGCCCGTTCCCATTCTGGGCTGGAATAACCCCCTGGAGAACCAGCAGGGATCAATTCTCTGGAATTTTCTTTGCTCCCTGGCATCACCTGACCCTGTGGAGAGAAAGTTCAGGGAGTGTGGTTAAAGCTGGCAGTGATCCTGCTCTGCCTGCACGGCCTCGCTCAAATTGTTTCACTCTGAAAGGCTCCACCACCTTTTTGGGGAAAAAAAACCCCATTAATGCCTGCTCTGAGCTCACTGCAGAGCAGGAATTCCTGTTTTTGGTGATTTTCCAGCACCAATCCCAACTCCAGCAGCCAAATTCCAGAGATCATCCCCTTTCTCTCAGAGCTTTCAGAAATCAGGGGGGCTGGAGCTGCTGCCCGGCTCTGGAGGAGCTGCAGCGCTGCCCGTTCCCATTCTGGGCTGGAATAACCCCCTGGAGAACCAGCAGGGATCAACTCTCCGGAATTTTCTTTGCTGATGGCTCTCCCTGGCATCACCTGACCCTGTGGAGAGAAAGTTCAGGGAGTGTGGTTAAAGCTGGCAGTGATCCTGCTCTGCCTGCACGGCCTCGCTCAAATTGTTTCACTCTGAAAGGCTCCACCGCCTTTTTGGGGCAAAAAACCCCATTAATGCCTGCTCTGAGCTCACTGCAGAGCAGGAATTCCCGTGTTCCGTGATTTCCCAGCACCAATCCCAACTCCAGCAGCCAGATTCCAGAGATCATCCCCTTTCCCTCGGAGCTTTCAGAAATCAGGGGGGCTGGAGCTGCTGCCCGGCTCCGGAGGAGCTGCAGCGCTGCCCTTTCCCATTTTGGGGAGGTTTGGGGTTGGAATAACCCCCTGGAGAACCAGCAGGGATCAACTCTCTGGAATTTTCTTTGCTCCCTGGCATCACCTGACCCTGTGGAGAGAAAGTTCAGGGAGTGTGGTTAAAGCTGGCAGTGATCCTGCTCTGCCTGCACGGCCTCGCTCAAATTGTTTCACTCTGAAAGGCTCCACCGCCTTTTTGGGGTACAAAAACCCACTAATGCCCACTCTGAGCTCACTGCAGAGCCGGAATTCCCATTTCCCGTGATTTTCCAGCACCAATCCCACCTCCAGCACCTCAGGAAAGCTTCAAACTCTGCTCCCAAAGTGGGTCAGGCCACCCTGAAGACAAAACAAGGCTGTTTGTTTCTATTCCTGGAGTTTGTAAATATATTAAAAAAAAAATTAACTGGGACACTCCAGGTTTGCAAGCAGACGGAATTCCCCGTTCCCAAAAATGCAGGAAAACTCAGCTTGGATCCTTTTCCAGGGATCTCCTGAGGATGCCAGGATGGGGCTGGGATTAAAATTAAAATTACAATTAAAATTAAAATTAAAATTAAAATTAAAATTAAAATTAAAATTAAAATTAAACTCAGAGTTAAATTTGTATTTTGGGGAGTGTTTTTAAGGAAGGACGGGGCTGGAATGTGCTGGGAAGGGGCTGAGATGAGGGAATTTGTTCCCACATGGAATTTGTCTTTCCCACAAGGATCTGGCACCCAAATTTGTAAGAAGACAAAGCTGTGAGGACAGAAAATTCCAGTTGGTTGTGCTGCAAATGAGATCAAAAACAAACCAAACACGTGTTTGCTGTGATCCCTCTTCTAAAGCCTTTGGAAATGCCACAAACTGGGCATTTTTGGGTCATTTTGGGGTCTTTTTGAGGCCATTTTTGTGCCTTTTTTGGGTCCTTTTTTGGTCATTTTTGGGGTCTTTTTGGGTCTTTTTTGGTCATTTTTGGGGCTATCTTTGGGGCTATTTTTGGTCATTTTTGGGTCATTTTTTGAAGCCATTATTGGGATACTTTTAGGGCATTTCTGGGGGAATTTTTGGTTCATTTTTTGGGCCATTTTTGTGCCTTTTTTGGGGTCATTTTTTGGTCATTTATGGGGGGATTTTTTGGGTCATTTATGGGGGGATTTTTGTGCCTTTTTTGGGTCAGTTTTTGGTCATTTATGGGGGGATTTTTTGGGTCATTTTGGGGTCATTTTTGGGGTCTTTTTGGGGCCATTTTTGTGCCTTTTTTGGAGCCATTTTTGGGTCATTTATGGGGGGATTTTTGGGTCTTTTTTGGGTCATTTTTTGGTCATTTATGGGGGGATTTTTTTGGTCATTTTGGGGTCATTTTTGGGTCATTTATGGGGGGATTTTTGGGTCTTTTTTGGGTCACTTTTTGGTCATTTATGGGGGGATTTTTTTGTCATTTTGGGGTCATTTTTTTGGTCATTTTGGGGCCATTTTTGTGCCTTTTTTGGAGCCATTTTTGGGTCATTTATGGGGGGATTTTTTGGCCTTTTTTGGGTCCTTTTTTGGTCATTTATGGGGGCATTTTTTGGTCATTTTGGGGTCATTTTTGGGGCCATTTTTGTGCCTTTTTTGGGGCCATTTTTGGGTCATTTATGAGGGGATTTTTGGGTCTTTTTCGGGTCACTTTTTGGTCATTTATGGGGGGACTTTTTTGGTCATTTTGGGGTCATTTTTGGGGTCTTTTTGGGGCCATTTTTGTGCCTTTTTTGGAGCCATTTTTGGGTCATTTATGGGGGGATTTTTTTGTCATTTTGGGGTCATTTTTTTGGTCATTTTGGGGCCATTTTTGTGCCTTTTTTGGAGCCATTTTTGGGTCATTTATGGGGGGATTTTTTGGCCTTTTTTGGGTCCTTTTTTGGTCATTTATGGGGGCATTTTTTGGTCATTTTGGGGTCATTTTTGGGGCCATTTTTGTGCCTTTTTTGGGGCCATTTTTGGGTCATTTATGAGGGGATTTTTGGGTCTTTTTCGGGTCACTTTTTGGTCATTTATGGGGGGACTTTTTTGGTCATTTTGGGGTCATTTTTGGGGTCTTTTTGGGGCCATTTTTGTGCCTTTTTTGGAGCCATTTTTGGGGTTTTTTTGGGGCCATTTTTTGTGCCTTTTTTGGGGGCCTTTTGTTGGGTCATTATGAGAGGGATTTTTGGGTCTTTTTCGGGTCACTTTTTGGTCATTTATGGGGGGATTTTTTTGGTCATTTTGGGGTCTTTTGGGGGCCATTTTTGTGCCTTTCTTGGGTCCTTTTTTTGGTCATTTATGGGGGATTTTTGGGTCTTTTTTGGGTCATTTTTTGGTCATTTATGGGGGGATTTTTTTGGTCACTTTGGGGTCTTTTTGGGGCCATTTTTGTGCCTTTTTTGGGGTCATTTTTTGGTCATTTATGGGGGGATTTTTTGTGCCTTTCTTGGGTCATTTTTTGGTCATTTATGGGGGCATTTTTTTGGTCTTTTTTGGGTCATTTTTGGGGCTATCTTTGGGGCTATTTTTGGTCATTTTTGGGTCATTTTTTGAAGCCATTATTGGGATACTTTTAGGGCATTTCTGGGGGAATTTTTGGTTCATTTTTTTGGGCCATTTTTGTGGCCTTTTTTGGGGTCATTTTTTGGTCATTATGGGGGGATTTTTTGGGTCATTTTGGGGTCTTTTTGGGGCCATTTGGTCTTTTTTGGGGTCAACTTTTTGGCCATTTATGGGGGGATTTTTTTTGGTGATTTTGGGTCTTTTTGGGTCATTTATGGGGGGGGATTTTGGGCCCTTTTTTGGGTCATTTTTTGGTCATTTATGGTGGGGAATTTTTTTGGTCATTTTGGTTCATTTTTGGGTCATTTATGGGGGGATTTTTTGGGCCTTTTTGGTCATTTTTTGGTCATTTATGGGGGGATTTTTTTGGTCATTTTGGGGTCATTTTTGGGGTCTCTTGGGGCCATTTTTGTGCATTTTTTGGCGCCATTTTTGGGTCATTTATGGGGGGATTTTTGGGCCTTTTTTGGGTCATTTTTTGCTCATTTATGGGGGGACTTTTTTGGTCATTTTGGGGTCATTTTTGGGGTCTTTTTGGGGCCATTTTTGTGCCTTTTTTGGAGCCATTTTTGGGTCATTTATGGGGGGATTTTTGGTCATTTTGGGTCCTTTTTTGGTCATTTATTGGGGGATTTTTGGGTCTTTTTTGGGTCATTTTTTGGTCATTTATGGGGGGATTTTTTTGGTCATTTTGGGGTCTTTTGGGGGCCATTTTTGTGCCTTTCTTGGGTCATTTTTTGGTCATTTATGGGGGGGGTTTTGGGTCTTTTTTGGGTCATTTTTTGGTCATTTATGGGGGGATTTTTTTGGTCATTTTGGGGTCATTTTTGGGGTCTTTTTGGGGCCATCTTTGTGCCTTTTTTGGGTCATTTTTTGGTCATTTAGGGGGGCCATTTTTGGGTCTTTTTTGGGTCACTTTTTGGTCATTTAGGGGGGGATTTTTTTGGGTCTCTTTTGGGTCATTTTTGGGGCCGTTTTTGGGTCATTTTTGGGGCTATCTTTAGGGCTATTTTTGGTCATTTTTGGGTCATTTTTTGAAGCCATTATTGGGCCACTTTTAGGGCATTTCTGGGGGAATTTTTGGTTCATTTTTGGGCCATTTTTGTGCCTTTTTTGGGACCATTTTTGGGTTATTTATGGGGGATTTTTTGGGTCATATTTGGGCTATTTTTGGGGCCGTTTTTGGGTCATTTCTGGGTCATCTTTCGGACTATTTTTGGGTCATTTTTGGGTCACTTTTTGAAGCCATTTTTGGGCTACTTTTAGGGCATTTTCTGGGGGAATTTTTGGTTCATTTTTTGTGCCTTTTTTGGGACATTTTTAGGTCATTTTTTGGTCATTTATGGGGGGATATTTTGGTTCATTTTTTGGGCCATTTTTGTGCCTTTTTTGGGCCATTTTTGGGGTCATTTTGGGGTCATTTATGGGGAGATTTTTTGGGTCATTTTTGGAGCCTTTTTGGGGGGATTTTTGGGGCCATTTTGGGTCATTTTTTGGGTCACTTTTTGAAGCCATTATTGGGCCACTTTTAGGGCATTACTGGGGGAAATTTTGGTTCATTTTTGGGCCATTTTTGTGCCTTTTTTGGGCCATTTTTGGGGCCATTTTGGGGTCATTTTTGGGTCATTTATGGGGGGATTTTTGGGTCATTTTTGGGTCATTTTTGGGACCGTTTTTGGGTCATCTTTGGGGGTTATTTTGGGGCCATTTTTGGGCCATTTCTGGGTCATCTTTGGGGCTATTCTTGGGTCATTTTTTGAAGCCATTATTGGGCCACTTTTAGGGCATTTCTGGGGGAATTTTTAGTTCATATTTTGGGCCATTTTTGTGCCTTTTTTTCGACCATTTTTGGGGCCATTTTTGGGTCGTTTTTGGATTATTTTTTGGTCATTTATGGGGGGATTTTTTGGGTCATATTTGGGGTCTTTTTTGGGGCTATTTTTGGGGCCGTTTTTGGGTCATTTCTGGGTCATCTTTGGGGCTATTTTTGGGTCATTTCTGGGTCATTTTTTGAAGCCATTATCGGGCCACTTTTAGGGCATTTCTGGGGGAATTTTTAGTTCATATTTTGGGCCATTTTTATGCCTATTTTGGGTCATTTTTTGGTCAATTTTCCTTCCCC
>JAVTVJ010003496.1:0-34013 GCA_034509425.1 Eopsaltria australis
TTCCTACTGCAAGATGAGCCAGAGGCTGATGATATCAAAGGAAAGCAAGCTCTATGACAATACCAGAAATTGGTGAAACATAACTGCTTAGCGGAACTTAGTGCACAAGCTGTTAAGAGGATGTTCTAGAAACGCGGTAGGCCTAGAGAAGAAAGCGACGACTGCCAGGTGACCGTGGTGATCGCCCAGATCCGAAGGCGGACTCGTCGGGCGAAAAGATCCCCGACGACGGCGAGGCTCGAAGGAGGCCGACGACGCGAAGCTCACGAGAACGCGGAGACGGGTCGGAACCTGCCTGCCCGGCGGAGGCTCCGGTGATGCTGAGGGGAAACCCTCTCCCTTACTTTCTGGGGGCCCATCCCACTACAGCCCTCTCCTCTAAGCTAATTTCAAATTGCCTCCTGTGATGATATAACTGTTTTTCCCCTTATCCCGACCACCGGTCCCCGCACTTAGCTTTTGAATGATGAGCTGAAAGAATCCGTCCTCGCTGGAAAAAGACGCGTCCCCTTCGGCGCTGCCGCGTCCGAACTTCGGCTCCGGACTCGCTCGTGGTACCTAAGGCGACAAAACAAAACAGAAAACGTGACCGTCGCCCTCCGGAAGAATAATCCCCGGGGCTCTGCTGCACCACTGCCCTGGCTCACCTCAAATGTTGATTCTACTCTGGAGGCTGCCTGGAGTACACCTGCAAAATGAAAAGGTAGACACTGTGCTGCTGCATACCTCCCGCCTATTAGTCACACCGCCAGAATGCCATCTCACCTCCTTGCTTCTATTCCTTGCCACACCTAGAGCAGTGGCAGTACCTGAAAGAAACAAAGCAAAAAATCATGCTGAGAAACCACAACCGCTCCAGTCTGACTGAAGTATGCCTTGCCTATACCTTAACCTTGTACCCACCTGGCCTCTGGCATCCTGGCCGGGGACACCTTGTGAGCGGCTCACCTAAAAGAAACAAACGACAATGGATGCTTAGAGTTGCGCTGGAATTTGGGACCCAGAATGATAACACCTCATCCTATCCACTGGTCACTGCTCACCTTGCCTGCTTCACCTTGACTGCTGATCTCTGGCATGACTTCCTGAAAATAAAGACAAGGAAAAATGCTTAAACATAGCCACTCTTTATGTTTCCCCTGCAAAGACAAACAGAGACTGACCTTTTCGGGGGAACCTGCTCAGTCGGTAGGGGTGCTCTGCCACAGATTTAATCCATCTGCATCTGAAAGAAAGTTATTACAAAAGTCAGAGTGCTGCATGATAACTTAACAGCTCCAAACATCTTGTGCCAATCAAGGAATACCATCTGGACTCCAACTACACCCTATATTAAAATTTCAAATCCATGGGACTTGTCCTATTACACCTATACCCAGACTATGCGGCAGGGCAGAGCAGCTCTGGGCCAAATACACGCAGACACCTGTGACACGGGACGGGAAACATGCTGGGAGGCAACGGCAAAGGAGAGAAAACTCTCGGTGAGAAGAATGATGGTAAGGACCGAGACGATGCTGAATGAGATGACCGAGGTGAGACCAATGGTGAGCCGATGAGGCTCTGAGAACCCTGGAGGAAAAAGAGGCTACTAAAACTATTTACTCCAAGAACCGCAAAGATGGATGCCCAAGACGGTCAGAAGCCTCTACCTATCTTCACATTCTGAGAAGTCCTAATCATCTACAATGGATCCTCACCATGCACAGCTGTCGAGACAGCTCAGAACAAGACCTTACAAGACATCTGACCTGCGGCCTCGAAAGAGGGATGTGATTCTGATGCACGCCCGAGCTCCCGGGTCAAAGGTTCGACGGTACCGGTGTCGGGCTGAGGAACTCAAAGATGCTGAGAACGATGCCTGGCAATTCTGATAAGGCCCTTGATGGGCTAAAGCAAAAATGTGACACATAGTACCCAAAAGACACAGAATGCACAAGAGACAATTGACACGACATGCACCGGGACTGCTCTGCCCTGCACAACCTCAGCATTGTGATCATAAATGAGACTTTCCCTTCATGCGCCTTAAGGGGGCACTTCTTGGACATCCCCCTCTCCAAGCCTGAATCAAAAATCCCTCACGGGGAGTCCCGACACAGCACCCCGACTTCATCCCCTCTGCGGGTTGCAGCCCTCGACTTATCTCTCGGATGTCTGGATATGCAAATCTGAGGTGGGTGCGAAAGAAGGCTGTGTCGCCGTCCGGGAATTCTGTGTCGCCGTCCGGGAATTTCTGTCTGTCACCAGGCTATTCTGTCTTAATTATCTCTCGGCTGCAATAAAGAAAACCGAACATCGATGCGTGAACTGAGCGGCACGTCATCCAAAATCCAGCAATTCTGCTACTCACCCTCTCCCAAGAAGGCCCGGGTCCTCGGGCCGCACGCTGCGGCCACTCTCGGAAGCTGCTGTCCTCGTCTCCGGGTATACCTGGGTTAAGAAGAGACAAGGTGATGCGGCACTGCTGGAACTTGAGTGGACCCTCATTCTTCCTCCCGACCTCCCCAACTCACCGCAACTGCTCGGACACTCCTGAAGGCTACCCGGATGGCGTCTACAAATGGAAATGGTAAAAGGCTTCATCACAAAGTCCTGTAGTATTTCCAGAGGGCTCCCAATGGCAGAAAACCAGGTCTGTCAGCCGGTCAGTGAAGGGGGCATGGCGTAATAAGAGTGGGCCACCTAAAACAAACAAACAACAATGGGCCCTTAGAGTTGCACCAGAAATTAAAGCAGTAATAACAACTGCTTCTGTCCACTGCTCACCTTGCCTGTTTCACCTTGACTGCTGATCTCTGGCATTACTTCCTAAAAATAAGGACAAAGAACAAAGCTGTAACAAAGCACTTCATGTTTTCCCTGCATAGAGAAACTGCTACTGACCTTCTCAGGGGAACCTCCGCACTTGGCATGGGGCACTCAGCAGCAGATTCAATCCATCTGCATCTGAGAGAAAGTCAGGACAGCAGTTAGAGTGCTGCAGGACAACTTAAACAGCTCAAGACGTCATGCATCAACCTAGGAATACAATCTAGAGTCCAACTACACCCTAGTTTAGAAATTTCAAGTCCCCAGGATGCAACTCTCATGCAGATCGCATGCATAAGGCCATCAACCCGGAGGTGTGGGATGACTGCTAAATTGTAGGCTCAATTGGCTAAGCCGATTGAAAAATTAACAGTAAAAGTTTTAATCCTATTACACCTACACCCCAACTATGCGGCAGGGCAGAGCAGCTCTGGGCCAAATACACGCAGACTCCTGTGACACGGGACGGGAAATATGCTGGGAGGCAACGGCAAAGGAGAGAAAACTCTCGGTGAGAAGAATGACGGTAAGGACCGAGACAATGCTGAATGAGATGACCGAGGTGAGACCAATGGTGAGCCGATGAGGCTCTGAGAACCCTGGAGGAAAAAGAGACTACTAGAATAATTTACTCCAAGAACCGCAAAGATGGATCTCCGAAAATCCTCTACCTATTTTCACATTCTGATAAGTCCTAATCATCTACAATGGAGCCTTGCCATGCACGGCCGTCGAGACAGCTCAGAACAAGACCTTACAAGACATCTGACCTGCGGCCTCTAAAGAGGGATGTGATTCTGATGCACGCCCGAGCTCCCGGGTCAAAGGTTCGACGGTACCGGTGTCGGGCCGAGGAACTCAAAGATGCTGAGAATGATGCCTGGCAATTCTGATGAGGCCCTTGATGGGCTAAAGCAAAAATGTGACACATAGTACCCAAAAGACACAGAATGCACAAGAGACAATTGACACCACATGCACCGGGACTGCTCTGCCCTGCACAACCTCAGCATTGTGATCATAAATGAGACTTTCCCTTCATGCGCCTTAAGGGGGCACTTCTTGGACATCCCCCTCTCCAAGCCTGAATCAAAAATCCCTCACGGGGAGTCCCGACACGGCACCCCGCCTTCATCCCCTCTGCGGATTGCGGCCCTCGACTTATCTCTCGGACGTCTGGGCATGCAAATCTGAGGTGGGTGCAAAAGAAGGCCGTGTTGCCGTCCGGGAATTTCTGGCCGTCGCCGGGCTGTTCGGTCTTAGTTCTCTCTCAGCTGCAATAAACAAAACAGAACATCGGTGCGTGAACTGAGCAGCACGTCAGCCAAAACCGAGCAATTCTGCTACTCACTATCTCCCGAGAAGGCCCGGGTCCTCGGGCCGCACGCTTCGGCCGCTCTCGGAGGCTGCTGTCCTCATCTCCGGGTATACCGAGGTTAAGAAGAGACAAGGTGATGTGGCACTGCTGGAACTTGAGTGGACCCTCATTCTTCCCCCCGACCTCCCCGACTCACCGCAACTCCTCGGCCATTTACTTACGGCTACCCAAATGGGACCTTCAAAGGCAGAAGGTAAAGACTTCATCACAGAGTACTGTAACACTCCCAGAGGGCTCACGAGACTGGAGAACCGGGTCCGTTGGCCGGTCGGCTAGGGGGCGATATGAGTGGACCGCCTAAAACACACAGCAACAGACATTTAGAGCTGCACCAAAATTTGGGACCCGAGCGATAACTTGTTCTGACCTGGTCACCGCTCACCTCTCGTTTGACCGTGACTGCTGATATTCGGCATTACTTTCTAAAAATAAGGACAAAGAACAATCCGATAACACAGCCACTATTTACAGCTCCCCTGAAAAGCTGAATGATGACTGACCTTCCCTGAGGAGAAGGGGCAAAACAAAAGGGAAAGGCACATACCTAAGTAGGGCCCAAAACTGTCGTGTTGCGGTGGTAGTTTCTATCTGAAACCGCTTGACTGTTACCTCTTTCTGCGAGGGTCTCTGTCATATTGGACTAGCAGTAAGACCACCTGCAAAATACAGAAAAAAAAAAAAAAGGCCATTTATAGTTTCATCACTGATACAACAACCCCGGTAGCATCTATCCCTGCTGGAACTGATACTCATCTCAGTCGCCGGTACACATCCGGTTAACGGTTCCCCAGAGGCGATATCTGGCCGCGCCGAGCACTTCAAGCCTTCAAAATAAAACTAAAAGCCGAACAACAAGTTAATAGTGCAGCCGAAAATCAGACCATCGCTCCAACATCGGGTGCCGACCGCCTGCGTTGTGGTGCTCCTCTGGCCTCCTCCGTTCACATGGAGCTCACATCCTATCCCTCTGCAAAAAAGTTATTTGTCAATCTCATTCGGACACACAAGGAAAGCTAAACCTTTCCCAAGTTCTCATTTCACAAATCAAACTGCCTAGGAGCCGACAATAGCGTGCGTTAAGACGAATGACCGGACGCCTGCGAGACGCTGCTGTACCGATCCCGCTGTCTCTGTGAGGGCTGGCCACAGTTGCTCCATCTGAGGTGTGGCTCAGCTGGCTAAGCAAAGCAAAAGGCTACCTGTAAAGTCTTCTTTATACTCCTCTGACCCCTCCACTCCCCACCTATTCCACAGGGCAGAGCAGTTCCAGGCTAAACACAAACACATTGTGCTACAAACAGTGTGACACAAGGATGATAAAAAGAAAAAAAGCTCTCGGGGGAGAAGAATGATGGTGAGGACCGAGATGATGCCAAAAGAGATGAGCGACGGTGCAGCGGCAGGAGGAGACTCTAAGAAGCGGAAGAGAAGATCGCAATAGAGTGACCTGTTACAAGAACTGTCGGTCACGATGATCGAGATGGCCGCGAGACGAGGCTATGTTCAGAATGCTCCCCATACCCTTACGATCTTACGAGCCCCAAACATTACGATTCAAGGCTGGAAAGGATGGATGGTGACACAGCCGGGAACGAGGCCTCAAAAGACATCCGACTCGATGTTTACGAGATGCAGCTGAGCCCATCGGTAAAAGAATGAGCGACACGGTCATCATGCCGAGAAGCGCAAATGTACGAGAACCTAGAGAGGATGGCTGATGCTTGCGATAAGGTCCTCGAGGGTAAAAGGCAGAGATATCTGATTCAAGGGAACCCCACGACACGCTAGACAACACAGCGACACGCTAGACAACACAGCGACACGCTAGACAACACAGCGACACGCTAGAACTGCTCTGCGCTGCACACGCTACATTTGCAAATCAAAGTAGAGATGCACCCTTTAGCTGTCCTATGAGGCACCTTTGAGGACCTCCCTTTCCCCTACAGTAGCTTTTTTAATTGCTCCTGGGAATTCCCAACCCGCTACCCTGCTATCGTCCCATCCGCTGGTTGTGGCCCCCGACTTATCTTTCAGATGATCAGTGAGGTGAAACGTCAGATGGAAAAACTAGTCCTCCTGGGCCATCTTGTAAGGCCCCATCACAGCCACAGCCCCTTAGTCAGCTATGATAAAGAAAACCAAAATCAATGCACGAGTTTAGAGGCATATGGGCCAAATGCCAACAATTTGGCTACTCACTATCTCCCAAGTGTGTCTGGGTCCTCAAATCTCTGTCCTAGTCCCAAGTCAAAGGCTGTGGCCATCGTCTCAATGGACGCCCGGGTTAGAGAGAGACTGAGTTATACAGCGTTTCTCTGAGTATGGTGGGTACATTTGTTTGCCTTAAGACATGTAAATGCATCTGCTGTGCTTGAGGGAAAGCCTTAGGGGGCCCCTGAATGTACACCTTTTCCCACCCTGCTGCCTTCAAAACCCTTTCTGGCAATTCCTAAACCGGTTACCCTACTCACCCTCCCTCTCCCGGTTGCGATCTGTGACTTACCTGTTGGAAACCTCAATTTTGGACGTCGCCTTTGACACGGGGCGGGTCCCTTTTGTGACGCAGTGAATCTGCTGAAAAAATTTGAAGTATTGCTCTTGACACAACCCAGAAGTTGGGATGCGCCTAAAAGAAAAAAACAGGAACAAAAACAGAAGTTACAAAAGCACCTTACCACCCCTGAACACAAAACCCAAAATCATGAACTTACATACTCCCTGTGTTCAATGCTACCTTCTTCACAGCATTTTCAAAGCCTCTGTCACTTTAGATGCCAAAAGTATCTGCTGAAAAAAAAGCTGAGATAAGCTGAAAGATATTCTTCATTGAAATAAGGGGAGAGGTCTTACAATACTGGATGCTAGAGAGGGAATGATGTTCTTTGTGAAGGGCTGGGATTAACACATCCCTGACTGGGCCTGCCTCTTGTTCCCACGGTGGCTGAGAAAAGGGAAGAGGCAAACACAGTGAGCTATAAAAGCCCTCGGAGGAACTGTAGCTGTTTGGCTCCTCTGACTTAAATGCAAGGTGAGGATAGGGCTAGATTAAACAGAGGAGAAAACTCTTCAGGGAAATCATGACACCTTCTTCTTCCCTACAACTACATTGAGCAAAAGGGCACAGACGAAGTGAAAAGAAAAACTTTGTGTTTTGGCAGCACAGATAGATAAATAGGATAATTTCTGGTTAACTTGCATCATTGTTGTTTAGCAATTACTAAGTAGTAATCTGCACATGACTAAGTAGGGTGGCAGACAAGAGCAAAAATATGAATAGTATAACTGTCATTAGGGCCTCTAATTAGGGCTATAAAAATAAAAAAAATAAGAGACTCTCAGATGCCCTTAGGGTTCCCTACCTGCCGGACTCACTCCCGTACGTGATACTTGTTACCGGGGCAGGGGTAGAAGCACCCAGAAATGCAGATTTATACCCTTAAAATGCTGAAAAAGGGAGAGTTTACTTCAGTTGAACCCCTTAAAATAAGGGAATGGGGGATGTTTACCTCTACTTAAGCTCATATAATGGCAAATAAATGGCTTCTGCCTTTTAATTTAGCCCTCTAAAACAGTGGGAAAAGGGGGGATTCCCTCACTCTTAAGTAATGGGAAAAAAGAGGATATTTTCCACTTCATTTTAAGCCCTTAAAAAGGAGGGACAACTAGGCTTCACCCTCAATTTAAACCTTAGGATGATGAAAATGCGGGACTTACCCTTATGATGGATGCCTAGGTTAGGGAGAGGTAAAGCTATAGGGCATTTCTGCGAGTACAGTGTGTATGCTTGTGTGCTGTAAGATGTGTAAATGTGTTCCCGGTGCCTATAGAAAACCTTAGGGGGCCCTCAGACAGATGCCCTTTCTCACCGGGCTGCCTTCAAAACCCCCCCATAGTAAGTGCTAACTGGGTACCTTCCTTACTCTCACTTTTTTGGTCACAATTCTGTACCTACTCATCAGAAGCCTCAATGTCAGACATTGTCTTTGACATCAGGCAGGTCCCTTTGGTGACATGATGAAACCACTGAAAAAATCTGAAGCGTCACACTTGACACAACCTGGAATTTCAGGAAGCTGTGGTGCTCCTAAAAAAAAAAAAAAAAAAAAACCAAAAACCAAAACAAAACCAGAAATTACAAAAGCACCTTACCACCCCTGAACACACAACCCAAAATCATGAACTTACATACACCCTGTGTTCAATACCATCTTCTTCACAGCATCTTCAAAGCCTCTGTTGCTGTGGATACCAAAAGCATCTGCTGAAAACCTGCTGAGATAAGCTAAAAGAGTCTCTTCACTGAAAGAAGAAAAGAGCTCTTACCCCAGTGCATCCCAGAGAGGGAATGAAGCCACTTAGCAAAGGCTGCGGTTAATATACCCCTGATTGGGCCCGCCTTTCATTCCCATGGTGCCCGGGAAAGGGGAGGAGGCTGATCCCACCAGGTATAAAAGCCCTCTGAGACACTGCAGCTGTTTGGTTCCTCTGACTGGAATTCAAGGTGAGTAGAGGGCTAGGCTATAGAAGAAAATTCTTCAGGGAAATGACAATACCTTGTTTTTTGCTACAACTACCTTGAGTGCAGGGACAGAAAACTGCTAAGAAATAAAATTTAGCATTTCAGCAGAATAACTATGTAAATTGGAAAATTTCTTGCTAACTTATATAATTACTCCTTGGCAGTTACTAAGGGCTACTTCACCTGTGCTTAAGTGTAGAGTAAGAAAAAATGGTAATAATATAAATGGTGTAAGTCTCATTGGGACCTCTAATTGGGGCTATCCATATTATAAATAACAATGCGCGGAGTATAGAGTAGCGTTGCGTGCACGAGTGGTGTCTAGGATAACGCTGTGCGCATGCGCGGACTACGCGGCACCGTTTTGAGCACGCGCCGAGTACCGGTGGGTGCTGTCTTGTTAATATGTGTGTTTTTTCTGCTGTCGGCGCGTGTTCTAATCGAGTTTTAGGGGGAGGGCATGCGTTGTTTCTGTGTCGTTTAGGCGGCGCTTTCGTTTTCGCCGTGCGGGATTTTGCTGGTTCGATCGGAATTCGGAAGTGCGGTTTTGTCGGCCGGACTGCAGTGCGCATGCGCGGTTTCGGCCGCGGGACGGCGTTCGGTGTGCGGCATTTCGGGGCCAAGGCGTTATGGTGCTTGCGGGATTTTTGTGGCGGTGCCGTAGTGTGTATGCGGCATTTCGGGGCCAAGGCGTTATGGTGCTTGCGGGGTTTTTGTGGCGGTGCCGTAGTGTGTATGCGGCATTTCGGGGCCAAGGCGTTATGGTGCTTGCGGGATTTTTGTGGCGGTGCCGTAGTGTGTATGCGGCATTTCGTGGCCAAGGCGTTATGGTGCTTGCGGGATTTTTGTGGCGGTGCCGTAGTGTGTGTATGCGCGATTTCGCCGCCGTGGCGGCAGCGCGCCTCCGCGGTTTTTCGCGAGGTCGTTCTGTGCACGTGCGTGCCTGCAGTGTGCTGTTTAGTATGTGTCTGTACCTACCGATTTTGTAGTGTCGTCGGACTGCCCGAGAAATTTTTGGTAATTATGTAATTAACTAATTAGAGTACTAATCAGTTAATTGTGTAATTTAATTAGTGCTCCAGATGGGAGTGGTCATACACGTTAATCATTGGAATTGTTAGTTACTCCCATCTGGAGCACTAATTAGGGCCCCTGTAGTGTCTATTTTTCTATAAAGAAAAGAAAAAAAAAAAAATCCGGTGCAGCAGTAGAAATTGTCATGCTCCCTGGGAGTAACTATTATTGTTATTATTAAATATTTAAAGGGTTTTTTTTTCTTCCAGGGAGCATGACAATTTCTACTGCTGCTTAGACTTAGAGAGAGAAATGAAAGACAGCAGAGAGAGAAATGAAACAGAGTTAGAGAGCTGGAAAAATAGAAAGAAATACAGAGGAAAAGGAATAGAGTCAGAGTGAAAGGAAACAGGGAAAGAGAGAAATAGAGAAACAGACACAGGGACAGACTTAGATGCTGACAGAAATAAAGTTAAAACAGAAAAACAAAGCAAAGAATAGACTGCAAAGGAAAGTGAGAAGCAAAGCAAGAAGTACAGTTAAAAAATAACTAAACCACACCAAATAAAGACAGGAGCCACAAGGGGGGGGTATTTTTATTAGGGTGGAGTTGACTTTATTCAATAAAAGTTTTTTTATTTACAGTTCATCAAAGCACATGGAAACAATGTATACAATTGCAGATACAAATACAATCTGTACACACTTCAATAAAAAGACAATTCCTATACAGAGTGATACATGCAAATGCAATACAGGCCAATACAAGCCACATACATTTCAACACAATATAAATTTTTTTTCAATTTCCAAGAACTCTATTACATTTAGTTTTATGCTTACAGGAAACCCAAAACAAAAGCACCCACATAAAATGTAACACCCATCAAACACACACACATCCTTCAGCTCACACAGAAATCCAGCCTCCTTTTCATCGCAACTGCTCTACCATCCCCTCAGGAACGTGGTTCCCAAGAGCCTGAATAAAATATCATCCTGCCTGACAAAACCGCAGTCCTGCCCCAGTCTGCACCCTAACTTTGGCAATGAACCTCACCTCGCAGACCGGCCGGGACCGAGGAGAAAGGAACCCAGCTGGGAGGAAAAAAAACAAAACCCCGAGTGGGGATTTTTTATTCCAACTGGTCCTTGGTTTGGCTGGAGCTTGGGCTCAGGTTGGTATTGTGGTTATGGGGGGCTTGTGTGCTTGGTGTATGTGTTGGTGGCAGTGGATAGTGTTGGGGAGTCAGTTTTTTGCTGGGTGTTATGGTTAGGGTCCGAGGGGTTGGTGAAGCTCTTGCCGCAGTGGCCACAGCCGTATGGCCGCTCGCCCATGTGCAGCCGCCGGTGCGTGGTCAGTGTGGACAGGTGGCCGAAACGCTTGCCACACTGGCCGCAGCCGTACAGCTTCGCCCCTGTGTGCATCCGCTCGTGCATCTTCAGGTGGATCAGGTGGCAGAAGGTCTTCCCACACTGACCGCAGGGGTACGGCCGCTCCGGCTGCTCTGGCTATTTCTGGGTGTCCGACGCGGGTTTGGGGGTGGAGGTGGTGGGGTCCTGCTGGGTCAGGCGCTGGGGGGCTCCTCTCTGGACATCAGGTGGGCGTTGGGGTTGGGGTTGGGGCAGCGGCAGCTCCAGGGCCATGGTGAGACCTGGGGGGAAACAGGAGAAGCTCCATGGGGTGGGCAATGTCCAGCTCTGGCCCCTCTGTGCTCCCGCCACTGACCCACCCAAATCCACCTGTGGGGGACCATCAGGAGAATCAGGTGAGGTTGGACCTTGGATCAGGTGGGGTTTCACCTGAGGATCAGGTTTGAGAGCCCAAAGAGACCCTAAACCTAAACCTAAACCCTAACCCTCACCCTAAACCCTAACCCTAAACCCTACACCTACAACTAAAGCTGAAGCTAAACCCTAAACCCTAACCCCAAACCCTAAACCCAACCCCAACCCAGAACTGGACCTGAACCCCTAATCTGGATGCCTAACCCGGAGCAGGATCCCTAATCAGGAGCCTGAACTCAGAACTGGACCCCTAATCTGGACCCCTAACCCATACCTGGATCCTGAGCCTGGGCCTGTAACCCCGATCTGGATCCTTAACCTGGACCTCGACCCCTAGCCTGGGCCCCTAACCCAGACCTGGACCTGGACCCCTAACCCAGAACAGGACCCCTAATCTGGACCATCAGGTTCACTGCCTGCAGCTGCTGGGAGGGTTCTGGCATTGTTCCCAGTATTAGGGTTGCTGCCTTGTGCTGCTGTTGGAGAAAATAGGGGATGTTAGGCGTGCTCTCTGGGGTGAGGTTGGGGTGGGGTGATGGGTGGTATCCCCAGATGTCCCACACTGTCCCCAAAAGAAGCTCCAGACACTCCCCAAAAGTGTCCCCAAAAGTCCCAAGGGCCCCAGAAATGTCCCCAAAACCCCTTCAGGTAAGCCCAAAGGACCCCTAAGAGGCTCTTAATGTGCCCAAAGTTCCCATTCCACCCACCCTGTCCTACAAACATCCCCAGATGTCCCATACTGTCCCCATATAGGCCATGTAACAAGCTCTAGTTTTTTCTGCATGAGCATGGAGGGGACATGAGAAAGTGGGATGGTGAACCCCCCTCTAAGATGAACACCCAGATCCAAGAACTGAGGGGGAAGAGACCTGTTAAGAAGGGGCCACCCAAGAAGACTGTCATTGCAGTTGCCACAGACAGACCAGAGGACAATCACCAATCTCCCAGATATAAGAAAACTAAAACCATTTCCTACAATCCTGATGAGGGAACGTCTGATTTAGCATCAGAAAGATCAGATAGTGAAGACTCTGACCAGGAATAGAGGGTCTCTGCCTCCAGCCAGGAGGAGGAAAGGGACAACCAGGTATACTGGACTGTGTGCATTCAACGGCCTGGCACATCAGATCGACAGAAGTACAAAGCTTTAGTGGACACCGGTGCACAGTGTACACTGACGGCATCAAAGCACAAGAGTGGAGAAGTCATCAGGACCTCTGGAGTGACACAGGGATGCCAGGACTTGTCAGTAATAAAAACTGAAGTGACCTTAACAGGGGACAGATGGCAAAAGCACCCCATTGTGACTGACCCAGAGGCCCCTCACATCCTTGGCATCAACTACCTCAGGAAGAGGGTATTTTAAGGATCCAAAAGGACATCAGTGGGCCTCTGCTGTACCTGCACTGAACACAGAGAAGACCAAACACTTATCACACCCTGCTAGTCTTTTCTCCAGAGTACAGCAACCAAGTGGGCACCCAGCACCTAACCAGGGTCAACCCACATCTCCAGAGGCTCCTCAAAATTCTCCCTTAAAGTCCCCAGGGCCCTGGAAATTGTCCCAAAAATCCCTGAAGTAACCCCAAAGGACCCGTGAGAGCATCTCAATGTCCCCAAAGCTCCCGCCCCACCCACCGTGGCAGAGAAACATCCCCAGATGTCCCATACTGTCCCTGAGAGAGACTCTGGAGGCTCCACAAAACTGTCCCCAAAAGTCCCCAGGGTCACAGAAATACTCCCAAAAATCCCTGGAGTAACCCTAAAATTGCAGATGGGGCAGGATTTCTCCCACACCAAACCTGCCAGCACCCAGAACTCTGGCTACCCATGGAGTGCCGAACGCCGCCTCCAAACTGAGATTAAGACACTAAGGGACTGAGTTTTATTTTACAGGGAAAAGGGCCTGTGTTCGTGTCCAGGGCCCCATGGCCAGGACAGGGCTGCCTCATTCTCTGACCCCTTGCTGCTTTGGGGCCCCCTTTACCCCCCCATGTTTCCCTCACCTTTTCCTGGTTTGAGTGTTCCTCTGACCCCCTTCCCCCTGGCTGTGCTGGACACAATGACACAGAAGCCACAGCGGCCAATTGGCACCTCGGGGGTCCTGGGGCATCCCGAGGCGTAGCCCCCCACCCCAAAATCTTGTCAGGGGTCCAGGAGTGCAGCCTTCCCTGAATCCTGGCTCCGCGGGCCCCGCAAATCCCAACACACCGTTCCGCATTTTTGTACCGGTTCCTGGAATAAAGGAAAGATGGCTCTGAGTGGGATTTGAGGGTTTTTGAGGGGTGTCGGGAGGAGGAATTTGGGGAATGGGGGGAAGGGGGTTTGGGGGAGGGGGGGTGTGGGCCCTGCCACAGCTGCACCCACAGAATTTGGAGCCTCCCTTCCTAGTTTTGGGGTCTCCCGGTCCCCCTCCCCGCTTTTCTGGGACCCCTTCTGCCACCTCCAAAGCCCTTGCTAGTTTTGGGTTCTCCTCCCCGTTTTGGGGCTCCCCCGACTCCCTCCCGATTTGGGACCTCCCCCCTGATCCCCTTCCCAGTTCTGAGACCCCTTTTTTGCCCCCCGCCCCCTTTTGGGCTTTGCAGGGACTGGAACCTCCCAAACCCCTGAGCCCTCCAAATTCCCCCCCACAAGGGCTCTTTGCCCTCCCTCTCCCGCGGGTTTTTAGCCACCCCCCGGGGTTGTCCCCACCCCTCCTTGGGGCGCTTCTGCCCCGCCAAATTTTTCTCACCCCCCAAAACCGACGTCCAGGTCCCCCAAAACACAATTTTATTCACAGTCTGGTCCTGTCCGTGCCCCCTCCCCACCCCACTGAGGGGTCCCGGCGTCTTCTCCTCCCCCCCGAGGGTCAGTACCCCCGCGTGGGCGCCCCGGCGTCGCCTCCCGCCCGCCGGAGGTCCCGCCCTCGTGTCCCTCCCCCCTCCCCTATTTACAGCTCTGGGATGTGGCACCGATGGGGGACGGCAATGGGCACCCAGGGTGAAGCGGGGCACGGGGTGGGCTTGGGGACATCGGCTCCGTGTCGGTCTGTCCCGTCCGTGCGTTCTCCCCTCGGCGTCACCGCGTTCTATCCTCGTCCCGGTCCAGGCGCCCCCCGCCGTCTCCCAGCTCGGTGTCACCACGTCCCGTCACCCGTGGCATAACTCATGGGACCTCAGCTCTGTCATCGTGTCCTGCCCATGGGACACTCCCTGCCATGGTGGCACCGTGTCCCGTCTGTGGCACGGTTCCCGCATCCTGCACCAGGGTGTCCCGCTGTCCCCGTGTCCCCGCGGGGCACCGAGAGCGGACGCTGCCGGGGCGTCGGCCGACCGTCCCCGTGTCCCCACCGCAGCGTCCCCTCAGGGCACGAAGAGCGGGAGGTGCCCGACCGTCTGTGTGTCCCCACGTCCCTGTGCCACCGTCCCCGTGCCCCCTCGGGGCCTGAAGAGTGGCTGGTGTCCCCGCCGGGTGTCTGTGTGTCCCCGCGTGTCCCCCGTTTACAGCACGGTCCCCGCAGTCCCTCCGGGCACGAAGAGCAGGCACTGCCGGGGCGGTGTCCCGCCGTCCGCGTGTCCCCGTGTCCTGGTGACGCTGTCCCTGTGGGTGGTGTCAGGGCGGTGTCCAGCTGTCCATGTGTCCCCGCGTCCGGGTGACGCTGTCCCCGCGTCCCTTCGGGGCATGAAGAGTGGGCAGTGCCAGGGCATCGTCCTGCTCTTCCCAGTGTCCCTTCAGTGTCCTCTTGTCCCCTCAGGGCACAGAGTGGGGTATGTCCCGATATCCTTGTGTCCCTCCACAATGTCCCCGTGACAATGTCCCCACCTCCCCTGAGGGCACAAAGAGCGGGAGGTGCACAGGCAGTGTCCTAATACCGTTTGTCCCCTCCACGGTGTCCCCGTGTCCCCTCAGGGCACGAAGACCGGGCGGTGTCCCGCGTCTGCCGGTGCAACGTCCCACTGTCCTTGTGTCCCCGCACTGCCCCCTGAAGTCACGAAGAGCGGGCGGTACCCCCGGCGGTGCCGGGGCAGTGTCCCGCGGTCCCCGTGCCCCGGTGCCACTGTCCCCAGGTCCCCTCAGGGCACGAAGAGCGGGCGGTGCCCCCGGCGGTGCCTCCTAAGCGCGGCGCCGCGGGCGAAGCTCTCCCCGCACTCCACGCAGATCAGCGGCTCCCGCCCGCGGCCGCCTTCGCCCCCCGCGGGCCCCTCGTCCTCGCACCCCGCCCGCGGCCCCTTCGGCGGCCTCGAGGCGCCCGCGGGGCGGGCGCGGCGCCGCGGCCGTGCCGCCCCCGGCCCTGCATGGGTGCGTTGGTGCTTGATGAGGTTCTTGCTCTGCGTGAAGCTCTTGCCGCACTCGGCGCAGCCGTACGGGCGCTCCCCTGTGTGGATGCGCTGGTGCTGGATGAGGTTGGAGCTCCAGGAGAAGCTCTTGCCGCAGTGGCCGCACCTATACGGCTTCTCCCCGGTGTGGGTGCGGCGGTGCTGCACCAGGTGCGAGTTCTGCGAGAAGCTCTTGCCGCACTCGCCGCAGGTGCTGGGCCGCTCGCCCGTGTGCGTGCGCTGGTGCCGCAGCAGCTTGGACCAGTGGCTGAAGCTCTTGCCACACTCGTTGCAGATGAAGGGGCGCTGGCGGCCCCCGCCCCGCCGCCCCCCGCTCTCCTCGGAGCCCCCCGGGGCCGGGCGGGCAGTTCCCCGGGCCGGCGGCGGGCGCGGGGGGCCGTGCGGGATCACCGTACGGACGATCTCGTGCGGCGGCACCTCGGCTTCGCCGTCGCTCACGATGCCGTCGTCGGCTGGGGGAGGCGCGGGGAGGGGGTGAGGGCACGGGAGGGGCTGGACCTCCGACCCAAATGTTTGTTGTGACCCAAAAAGGTGCTGGGCCTCCTCCCCAAATATTTATTGAGCCTGAGAAAGGGGTTAGACCCCTGACCCAACTGTTCATTGTGACCCAAAAGTGGCCAGACCCCCATCCCAAATGTTCACTGGATCCCAAAAAGGGGCTGGACCCCCTACCCAAATATTAGTTGTGACCCACGAGTGGGCACAAAAAGGGGTTGTGCCCCTCAACTGGTGTCCGATGGACCCCAGAAGGGGGCAGTGCCCCCTCCCCGAATGCTTGTTGTGACCCAAAAGGGGCTGGACCCCCTCCCTAAATGTTCACTGTGCCTCAAACCCCCTTCTTGGGGGGGTCTGGAATCCCCTCAAAAGTGTTTTAAGCCCTTCCAAATGCCTGTACTCCCCTCCAGTGGTGTCCGGAGATGCCCAAAAGTGCCTTGAACCTCCCCCCGAACGCCTCTACCCCCTTCTTGGTGTGTCTGGAGCCCCCCCAGTTTTGCCTGCAGCCCGCCAGAAGTGCCCGTATCCCTCTTCAGGGATGCCTGGATCCCCCCCCAAACTGTCTGTAACCCCTTCTTGGGGTGCCTGGAGCCCACCAAATTTGCCTGCAGCCCCCCCAAAAGTGTCTGGATCCCCTAAAAAGTTCCTATACACCCTTGCTGGGTTACCCGGAGTCCCCCAACCCCTTCCCCTCCCCGGTTTTGGGTCCCCCCTCACCGATGAAGACCCTCCGGACCACGTCCCCCTCGTCCGAGTCCTGCAGCTCCACCACATCCAGCTCCTCCCGCTCCATGGGGGCTCCCAGGGGGGCTGTGGGATCACGGGGAGCCCTGAGCGCCCTGAAACCCCCCGGGCCCCCCCTGGCTGCAGAAACCTGCACCCCCCCTCCCCCAATTCCAAAGGATCGTTTGCATCTTGGTTCCTGCTGTGCCCCCCAAATCTCTGTGTGACCCCAAAATCCTCCCTCTGACCCCAAATCTCTCTGGGTGATCCCAGATCCCTTCGTGCCCCCATAAGTCTCATCCACCAAAAACCTCTCTGCCCCCCAACCCACCCATTCCCCCCAAAATGTCTTCATGCCTCCCCAAATCCCTCAGTGTAATCCGAAACTCCTCCACATGATCCCAAATCCCTCTGTGCCCCCACAAATATCTCTGTTCCCCCCAAAATCCCTGTGTCCCCCCAAATCCCTCTGTGTGCCCCCAATCCCCCTGTACGGCCCGATTCCCCCCCCACCTGCTCTTCAGGGGTCTCGGCCAGTCCTGTGGCTGCTCTGGACTCGGCCCCAAAGGGGCGGTCGCCCGGTGCCCCCCAAAATCACCCGGGGCCTCCCAAACCACCCAGGGTCCCCCAAAATTACCCCCGGTCCCCCGCTATTTTGCTCCCCCCTTTAAATTTTGGGGAGGGGGCACAAAAGACTGATGAAGCCCCGGGGATCCTCCCCAAAATTCACCCCCCCTCCAAATCCAACATGGGGGTATCCCAAATTTTTTTGAAAGGTCTCCCAAATTTTTCAGAGGCGTTCCCGCTCTTGTTCCCCCCCCCCCTTTCTGTCCTCAAAACCGGCCCCTGATGCCCCCCGGCCCAAATCCGTCTCCCTTCCCATTCCAAATCCAAGACCGTGGTTATCCCCAACTGCGGGTTGTCTCCCGAATTTTTGTGGGGGGGTCCCCACTCTCCTTTTTCCCTCTTTTCCAAAACTAAAAAAAGGCACCTCCCCCCTCCCCATCCATTGCCGCCCCCCTGCTAATCGCCTCCCCTCCTCCCAAATCCGAGACCGGGGGTATCCCCAATCGGGGAGGGATCTCCTAAATTTGGGGGAGAATGGTTCCCGCTCTCCTTTTCCCATCTTTTCCAACCCTAAAAACGGCGCCTCGTTTCCACCGCCCCCCCTCGCCCCCCGGCTCCAAATTCATCGTTCCCCTCCATCCCCTAGGTATCCCCAGTTGGACGGGGGGGGTCTCCCAAATTTTGGGGGGGGGGGGTCCCCGCTCTCTTCCCTCCCCTTTCTACCCCCAAAACCCGCCGTTCGTCCGCATCCCCCCCGCCCCAATTCTTTTGCCACCCCTCCGCCATCGCCTCCCCCTCCCAAATCCAAACCCGGAGGTATCCCAATGGGGGGGGGGGGGGTGTCCCAAAATTTTTTGGGGGAGGCCCTCCGCCCTTTCTCTCCCCTTCCCCTCCAAAAACGGCGTTTCCCTCCCCTCCCCCCGCGCCCCCCGACTCACCTCGGCGGCTCCGCGGCGCGGGGGATTCCGGGGGGGTTCCGGGGGGGCCCAGGGGTGGCTCCGGGGGTCCTGTCGGGCTCGGGGGTGCGGAGGGGTCGTGGCGGGGGCGTCCCTCGGGCGCAAAGCGGGAGCGGGGCCGGGAACAGGAAGGTCCCGTCATCCCATTCCCCGCCGGATGCGCCGCTGGGAAAAAAGCGGGGAAAAAACGCTGGGAAAAGAGGGGAGAAGACCTTGGAAAAACAGGAATTGGGGCCGGGGAATCCCTGAGGCGGAATAAAAGGGCGGGTCCCAACAGGGACACCCCCGAACCGCCCGGTTTTGAGTGGGGGGGAATTGTGGGAATTGCCAGAATTGTTGGGTTTTTGTTATTTTGGCAAGAGGGGGATGTTTTCCACGCGGGAAATGGATTTGGGGTGGGTGGACAGGGTGGGTTTGGGGGAACTAAGGACAGGGCCCCCCCCCAAAACGTCTCTCCCCCCTTCCTGCTTTGTGTAACGGCAGCGACGCGTTTCCTGCCCCCCCGGGCATTAAAAATGGTTGGAATTACGCAACGAGGGCGGAGGGCTCGGCGGCGGCATCCAGGGATTCCGGGAACGGCGGGATCGGGGTTTCGGGATGTCCCCTGCGCTCCCTCAAATCCCTGATTGACCCCTCCCGCCCCCAGAGGCTTTTATTACTATTTTTTTTTCCTGCCCCCCCGCCCCCGGGAATTAAAAATAGTTGGAATTACACAATGAGGGATGACGGGATCTTGAAATAGTGAGACTGGGGAGTAGCGAGATGTGGGTTTTGGGGTGGGCCCAGTGCCCCCCAAGATTCCCCCTCCCGAGGGGCTGGGGTTCGTTTCTGCCGTCCACCATCCCTAGAATTAAAAATGGTTGGAATTGCATGAGGCCGGAGGCTTGAACGGTGGCATTGAGGAATTTTGGGATCAGGTAATACTAGGACTGAAGTCTGGGGGTGCCTCCTGCACCCTCCAAACCCTGATCATATCCCCCGATATTCTGGGGGTGCTTTTCCTGCCCCCCCCTCCCCCCCCATTAAAAATAGTTGGAATTATGCCAACATGGCCAAAGATTTAGCAGGATTTCAGGATTCTGGGAGCATGGAATAGCAGGATCAGGGTTGTGGGGTGCTCCCCCTGCAGCCCCTCAAATCTCTGATCCCCTCCAGTGTTCTGGGGGTGCTTTTCCTGCCCCCTCCCCCACCCCTACCAGCATTAAAAACGGAATTAGACAACAAGGCTAGAGGATTGTGAGATTCCGGGATTGTGGGATTGGGGTTTTGGGGTGCTCTTCCTGCCCCCCACACCCCCAAAGCCCCCTAGAGAGTTTGGGGCTGCTGGCATGGGAGTAGGAGGTCCCCATCTCCTTCCCCCACCTGAAGCACTGGATCCTGGAGGATGGGAAAAGCTCCCCATGGCCATACTGGGATCACTGGGATCACCGGGGGTGACCCCAGAATCTCACAGTGGGACGGTGTTGTCACCCCCTGGCCAGCGTCCCTAAATCTGCGTGGTGGGACGAGGCCACTTGGGGACCTTGTATTGATGCCTTCGGCAGATCCGTGTGCCCGAGTTCCAGGATTCCTGTCCTGCAGTCCTTGTCCCCACCCTGGGGTCCCCCTCTCAGCATCTTCATCCCAATGTCCCCATCCCCATCACAGTGTCCCCATCTCAACATCCCCGTTCATGTGTCCCCGTGCCTATCCCAGTGTTCCCACAGGCTCATCCCGGTGTCCCCGTTTCCGTCCTGGTGTCTCCATCCTCATCCTGGCCCCTCACGGTGTCTGTGTCTTGCTGTCCTTTTCCCCATCCCAATTTCCCCATCCCCCGCTGAGAGTCCCCAGAGGCCCAGATGTTGCCATCCCCATCCTGCCGTTCCCATACTGGTTTCCCTGTCCTCATCCACTGGCACATTTTCCCCTCACATTTCCCACCCTTTTCTCTCCTTTTCCCCACCCTTTTCCCCCTCCCTTTTCCCACCCTTTTTCCTCTCACCTTTCCCGCCCTGTTCTTCTCTCCCTTTGTCCACCCTTGTTCTCTTGCTTTTCCTTCTCAGTTTTCTTGCTCTTTCTTTTTTCTCCCTTTTTGCACCTTTTTTCCCCTCACCTATGCCACCCTTTTCCTGCTCCCTTTTCCCACCCTTCTTCCTCTGGCCTTTCCTGCTGTTTTTTCCCCTCAGGTTTCCCACCCATTTTCCCTCACATTTCCCGCCCTTCTTTTTCCCCTCACGTTTCCCGCCCTTTCATCCTTCACATTTCCCGCCCTTTTTCACCTCACACTTCCGGCCCTTCTTTCCTTGCGTTTCCGACCCTCTCCCCCTCACGTTTCCCTCCCTTTTTTCTCTCACCTTTTCCCATCCTTTTCCCCTCACGTTTCACTCTCATTCCCTCCCAGGCTCTCGTGCGTGGAGGCACCGGAGGCGGCTCCTCACCCAGGCCCCGCCATGGACTGGTTCCACTGCAGTCGCTGCTTCCGCCAGGACGGCGCCCGGTTCGCCGTCACCGACTGCGGCCACATCCTGTGCGAGGGCTGTGGGGGCACAGGTAAAATTGAGGAAAACCCCCATTTTAAGCCCTTAAAATGCTGAGAAAGGGGGAGTTTCCTTCAATTTAACCCCTTAAAATGAGGGGGAAAGGAGCGGTCACCTCAACTCAAGCGAATGAAATGGGCTCTGCCCTCAATTTAAAACTCTAAAATATCGGGAAAAGAGGGTTTGCCTTCAATTTCTATCTTTCAAATGATGGGAAAAGGAGGATTTCCCCTCAATTTAAACCCTAAATTGAGGAAATGGAGGATCCTTCCTCAATTTAAAACCCTAAAATGAGAGGAAATGGTACATTTCCCTCAAGGAACACCATTTTTGGGACTTTTGGACATCTTTTTCTCTGGGTTTTCTCACTTTTTTCTCCCCCTCCCACAGGTCCCTGCCCGGTCTGTGCCGCTGCCTGCCGCTACCTGCCCCTGTCCCAGCAGGCCAGTGCCCACCATGTCGTGCCCCGTGTCCCTTCCCACCATTTTTCCCTCTCGTTGCCCAGCCTTTCCATCATTTTGACGCCCCCATCCCAAACAGATGCGCCCACAGGAGAAAGTTTTCTTCAAGAGCCCAGTGGCCGTCGCCCTCAAGCGCCTCGCCCACGTTGCGCAGGTGAGGAGGACGCGGGTGAGAGGCGATGAGGTTCCACGGCTGTCCCCAACCCCGCATGCTAAGAGGATACGAGGGGGTGACCCATGTCCCCTAGGTGTGGCGGTTCCAGCTGGCACAGGCACAGCTGCTGCTGGACTCGCACCGGGACCGAACTCGGCGGGCGCAGGCGGAGCTGGAGAAGGCCAAAGAGGAGCTGGGGGAGAGGAGAAGGTGAGGGGGAACGCCATGCTAGGGGGTCCACACCTCTGTCTTGGGCTCCTCTGGCTATGTGGGTGAGGCACCACTCCTTGGTCAACATCTTGGTGAGACTCCTTGTCCTTCTGGCCACTTTCTTGGGAGGCTCTTACCCCCCCTCTTGGCCGCTGTGCTGGTGACAGTATGGTCTGTCATTTGTTGCCATCTTGGTGAGTTTCCACCCCTTTGCTCTGTCCCCCTCACCTGCCCTATGGGGGGACGCCCACCCCAAATGGGGAGAATTCCCACCCCCCATTAAATCCTCCACCTTCTCAGGGAGCTGGAGTTACTTCGTCGGGAGAATGCGGAGCTGCGTCACATTCAGGTGACCCCTGACGTCGCTCTGCCCCTTCCCTCGCTCCCAAACTGTCCCCTCCACACTTCCCCCACCAAAAACTGCCCCCCAAATCTCCCCACAGCTCTCCCCAGGCTGGCGTTGGAGCAGCCACGGCAGCACCCCCCGTCCCTCCCCCACACAGTCAGGTAAGGACCCCCCAAATTTTTAGGGAGGTCTTCCACACCCTAAACCCCTCCCCCCATCCCCTTCTTGGTCAAAGGGGTCCCCCCAAATTTTCCCTCTCCCTTCCAGTCACCCCCCAGCCCCGCCGGCAGCTCAGCAGCCAAGTGGTCAGGTAAGGAGGGGCATCCTAAATTTGGGATGGGGGTCACCCTAAATTTGGGTTGCTGGTCCCCCAATTGCACAGGGGTGGTCCCCAAAGTTTCTGTCCCTCTTTTGCAGCCGCTTGGCCCCACTGGAGCCCCCCCGGTCCCACAGCACCCCAAGATGGCAGGTGAAATCTCACACCAAATGGGGGGCACCCCAAAATAAAGGGGTTCCCATAATGCTTTGCGCTCCCCCAGGTTGGCGTAGCCTACAGAGATTCAGGGACCCCTCTGGCCTCCGGTGCGGGTGAGAGACCCCAAATCCTACAGGATTTACCCAAAAATAATGCCCCAAGCCCCACCCTTGAGCTCTAAGCCCCCCCCCCCCTTCCTCCCCTCCAAGGACGGACCCCAAAAGCCCCTATAGGATCTCAAACCCCCAGGGTGTGACCCCAAAACGCCACGGAAGGAGCCCAGAGTCCCCCAAACCCCCTGCAGGACCCCAGGCCCTTCCAGAGAAGCCCCTCAGCGCTGACCCCGATCTATGGGGTGGCCCCAAAACCCCCTAACGCTCTTTTCCCCCCTTAGTGTCCCTCCTGGCTGGGACGAGCGAGGAGCAGGTACTGGGGGAACTGGGAGGGGATCGGGAGAGGAACTGGGGGCCTCGGGATAAACTGGGAGATGCGGAGAGGGGAATTTGGGGGAACTGGGATAAACTGGGAGGGACCTGGGAGGAGATTTGGGGAGCACCAGGAGGGACTTGGGGGCACTGGGAGGGGGGTAACTGGGAGGGACTGGAATAAACTGGGAAGGGTTACTGGAAGGGGGGTTTGGTTACTGGGAGAGAATTTGGGTTGCTGGGAGCACTGGGACGTCCCCAGCTCCACCCCCTCCCCCTTGCCCCTCTCTTATCCCACACCTATTCTTCCTAAATCCAGACAAAACCTCCAAATTCAGTAGCCAGCCCCTCAAGTTCGGTAGCCAAGCCCCCCCAAAATTCAGTAGCCACTCCCCAAAATGCGGTAGCCAGGACCACTTTCCTTTATTTAGGGCTCTGCTCTGCGGCCGGCGAGGGGCGGGCGCTCCCAGTGGGATCCCAGTCCACGGCCATAAAGGACAAACAAGGACCTCTGAAAGGATCCGAGGCTCCTGGACGGGAGCTCCGGGTCTTCCCTGGAGGTGGCTGGGGGCAGGAGGAGTTAAAAATGAGTTTTTAAAAAGCCGATTTTGGGGCCATTTTGGGTCCGTTCGTGGGGCCGGGGGGGACCCCGCCCCAATTACGTTTCGAGGTTGTGTTGCCGGTGCTGCGTTTCTGTCGGTTGGTGGTTCGGTGTGGCCGTAGCGTAAGGGGAAAGCGGGATTTGGGGGGAAATGGAGGGAATTTGGGAAAAATGGGGGGATTTGGGGAAAAAGGGGGGAGTTACGAGGCGGGGGTCCATGGAGGAGGGGGAGGACCTTCGTGTACTTGGGAGAGCGCGGATTGGTTAAAATCCGCTAGGGGGAGCGGCTTAAGTGAGGCCGGTGCGGAGGATTGGATGAACGGAACGGAGGAGGCGGGACCAGCGAGGGGGCCGGAGCTGGATTGGTAGCGAGGAGGGCGGGGCGGGGCGGGGCACTGATCACGACGTCGCCTCCGGTTAGCGGCATTTCCGGGTCCTGCTTGGCCGGCGGTCGCTGCTGCTCCGGGAAGGCTCCGGGAGCGGCCCGCGCCCCCCAGAACCGCCCCGAAACCGCTCCGGATTCCTCCGGAACGGCCGCGGCTCCGTCCCCAGACTCTCCTGCGGCTCGGCTCGGGCTGGCCCGGGCCGCTTTTCCCCCGCCCCAGGTCCGGCGCGGGGCTCGGCGGGGCCGGCCGGGGATGCGGCGGCGCGGCCCGCGTCATGTGGTACATCATGCAGAGCATCCAGAGCAAGTACTCGCTGTCCGAGCGCCTCATCCGCACTATCGCCGCAATCCGCTCCTTCCCCCGGGACAACGTGGAGGATCTCATCGGCCTGGTGAGCCCCCACGGCCAGGCCGGGCCGCTTGAGTCCCCCGAGGGCTCTGGGTCCCTCTGACGGGCACTGCCGAGCCGTCCCTGGCTGTCCCTGTCCCTGCGGAGCCTCCGTGAGGACTCCCTGGAGGGGTTTTTGGGTCCCGAGAGGGGAAGGTCAGGACATCTCGGCTTGGATTGGAGACTCCAGGCTTTTCCTTCCTCCCTTCGGACTCCCGGGGCTGGGGGGTCTCCGGGAGTCTCGGGGCGCCATTTGGTGACAGTGAATTGGTGAAACATAGCTGGGAGCTGGGGTTAAGACCGGGAGCGTTCCTACGAGCGAACCCACTGGATTTCTCTTAAGTAAACCTTTCTGAGAGGATGGGAAGGGCAGGGAAAGGGTGAGACGTGCTGACCGCGAGGCTGTTTCTGCCCTCGGCAATTCCTGCAAACCCCCGGGATTTGTGTGAATTAACCCTTTCAGAAGGCATGAAAAGGGAGGAATTCCTGACTCAGGGGGTTCCTGTTCTCCCCAGGGCGCCGATGTGAACTGCCTGCACGGCACCCTCAAACCCCTACACTGCGCCTGTATGGTGGCCGATGCCGACTGCGTGGAGCTACTGCTGCAAAAAGGAGCCGAGGTAAAGCTTTGGAAAAACTGAAAACAGATGGAAAACGCCAAGAAAAGGGGCTGGGAAGTCGGGAGGAGCTGTTAAACGGCTGGGGTTTGAGCTGATAGGTTTAAGTTGGATTTTGGGAAAAAGTTCTTTCCCTGGAGCATCATGGGGCACAAGCCTCAGGGACTGGGATTTTTACAACGTTCTCGGTGTAGGGGGTGTGTCCTGTGCGGGGCCAGGGCCTGGATTTGATGATCTTTGTGGGTCTTTTCCAGCTCAGGATATTCCATGGGTTTGTGTCCCCTCACAAAATGACGCTGGGGGAAGGTTCATTGTCCGGGCAGGGAGGGAAATTTTGGGCTGAGATTTTGGGAGTGGAGGAAGGACTCAAACCTAGATTTTTGTGCTGATATGTTGGGGAGGGTGAGGAGGGAGAATTAAAACCTAAATGTGCTGAGATTTTGGGAGGGTGAGGAGGGGGAATTGAAACCTAAATTTTTGCATTGAGGCTTTCGGAGGCTGGGAAGGAAGAATTTGCTGGATTTTTTCCCCGCTTTCCCCTGGCTGCTGGGCCAAAACTCTTCCTCCTTTTGCCCTACAATTTGGGATTTGGGACCTTTTACTCTTCCCTTGCTACCAGGCCAAACTGGGGCTGCTCCCTGACCCCCTAACCTTTATTTTTTTCCCCAGGTGAATGCCCTGGACGGCTACAACCGCACAGCCCTTCACTATGCAGCAGAAAAAGATGAAACCTGCGTGGAGATTTTATTGGAGTACGGAGCCAACCCCAACGCCCTGGATGGCAACAAGGATACGCCGCTGCACTGGGCGGCCTTCAAGAACAGTGCCGAGTGCGTTCGGGCCCTGCTGGCCAACGGCGCCCTGGTCAACGCCCTGGACTACAACAACGACACCCCCCTGAGCTGGGCGGCCATGAAGGGCAACCTGGAGAGCGTCAGCATCCTGCTGGACTTCGGCGCTGAGGTGCGCGTGGTCAACCTGAAGGGCCAGAGCCCCATCTCGCGCCTGGTGACGCTGCTGGTGCGGGGCCTGGGCACGGAGCGTGAGGATTCCTGCCTGGATTTGCTGCACAGGGCCACGGGACACTTTGAGCTGCGCAAGAACGGGAGTCTGCCCTGGGAGGTGGCACGGGACCCGCAGCTGTGCCGGCGGCTGACGCTGCTGTGCTCGGCGCCGGGCACGCTGCAGGCCCTGTCGCGCTACGCCGTGCGCCGCTCGCTCGGCCTGCGCTTCCTGCCCCAGGCCGTGCAGCAGCTGCCACTGCCCACCTGCCTCAAGGAGTACCTGCTGCTGCTCACCTGAGGGAGGGACACCCGGCAGTCTCTGGGTCGCCCCACTGGCTCCTGGGAAAGTTCCCCCGCTTGCTTCAGGGCTCACCAGTTTCCCCTCCGGAGGCTTTGTTCCCCTCAGCCACCTGGGACCCCGCTGGCCCCTCACGCCACCTCCCTTTCCTCCCCCTGTCCCTTCCATTTTGTCCCCTTCATTTCTCCCCCTGTCCTTTCACACTCCCTCATTTTCTCCCCGTCCCCTCCGTTTCCTTCCCTGTTCTCTCCATTTTGTCCCCTCCATTTTCTCCTCTCTGTTCCCTCCACTTCTGCCCCTGTCCCCTCCTTTCACCCTCCTGCAACGAACAATCCCCCTCTGATGGCAAATTATATCCCTGCTGTTGGATTAATCTATTTTGTCCTGTTTTTTGTGGTTTTTGCCTTGGGAAAGAAAGGATTTGAAGGAAAATTCTCCTTTTAGGAAGAACTCAAGGCAGGAAATTGAGGGTTGGGATGCAGAGAAATCTTGTGGGATGTGTTGGCCAGAAATTAAAGATCCAGGTGTTTCTCCAGCATGAAGAGTGAAGTTTTCCCTGTTCATCCATAATTTTTATGCTGCATCAAGAGTGAAACCACCTCAAAAACCAACATTTTGCAGGTCTGGAATTCTTGTGGGCCAAGGAGATCTCCAGAGAGCTCCACATGGAGCTGAGGGCTTCCCTCCCACCTCCTCAAGGTCTTCCTGAGGTTTCCCACCAGGAATTCAGGCTTTGGTTTGGGGTTTTTTTGGGATCTATTCCAGGATCCAATGGAAGAGCATCTCTCCAAGGTGAAACTGAGCAGCTAAAAACAGTCATTGTTATTTTCTGGGAGGAACCTGGGGATGAAAGCTCAAATTCCACCTCTTTTATCCCTCTCTGTTATGCTGGGCAGTGAAATCCTGAGGATCAGGAGGGATTTGGGGTCAGTGGGATCCAGGTTCGCCTTTCCACAGATTCACTGAGACCTGGAGCGCTTGGACGAGCTCTGAATTTATTGAAACATCCCTATTTTATGACTTCTAACCCTAAAAACCTCAACGTGCACCACCCACCCCCGACTCATCATGCCATTGCTTGAGGACCGCTTCTCAAAATCCCGTAAAATCCCCCAAAAGGCTGTGGGAAAGGGGGATTTTTGGGGTTCCCCAGGGCTGGCGGTGGCCAGTGTTTCTGTCACAGGGTAACCTCGGGGACCAGGACCTTGCGGGTCAGGTGCTCCAGGTGCGCTGTGTCCGACGTGTCCAGCTCGATGTTGTACTTGGCCAGGATTTTGAGGATGGGCCGTAGCTTCAGCCACCACTGCTCCTTGGGGATGCGGTGCCTGAGGGGAGGGAAGGGGACACGCTGGGGACATCCCTGGGGAGGGATCCCAGGCTTCGTCCCACCTTCCCGGGGCGGGGAAGGGAGGGAGGAGGGACAGGGAGGGACACGCACTCGAAATCCGTCTGCTGGCGCAGCTCGGCGACGGGCTGGAATACCAGGCTGCGCTTGCGCATCCCCAGCAGGCATGCCGAGTCGGCCGTGTTGGCAAAGATCCGGCCTGCGAGGGACATGGGAATGTTTGGGAACCTCCTGGAGGCGAGCTGGGAGTATTTGGGATCCTCCAGGGACATGGGAGGGAAGGGTGGGAATGTTTGGGAATCTTCAGGAACAAGGGAACACCTGGGAGGGGAAGTAGGGAACATTTGGGAACCTTCAGAGGGAATGTTGGAAATGTTTGGGATCCTCCTGGAGCAGAGCTTGGGAATGTTTGGGATGCTTCAGGAGGGGAAAACCCATGGGAAGGGAGGTAGAGAATGTTTGGGACCTTCCAGGAAGGGAAGGTTGGGAATATTTGGGACCTTCCAGGAACATGGGAGGGGAGGTTAGGAATGTTTGGGATTATCCAGGAGTGGGCAACACCCCCCAGAATCTGTTGGAGGGCCTTTTGGAAATGTTTTGGGAATGTAGGGTCACTGTGGAGTCCCTTTGGGAACCCCCTGCAGCAGCACCCACCGTGCCGGGAGCACTCCTTGATTTTCCCAGTGATCCAGGCCACGGCCTTGGCACCCATCTTAGTGCCAAAATTTCGGTCGAAGGGGGTGGGGCTGCCTCCCTGCACCAGGAGAATCTGGGATGAGCTGGGGAATTCCCTCAAACCCTGATCCCGTTCCCGGGGAAATTCCCCAAACCCCCATCCCGTTCCAGAGACGACCCACCAGACCTTGATCCAATTCCCAGGGGATCCCCCAAACCCTGATCCTCTTCCCAGGGGAATTCCCAAACCCTCACCTCGTTCCAGGGGAATTCTCACCTGCTGCATGTGCCCCAGGACATTTTTCCGGCAGTCAAAGACCCCTTTGCCCTCCTCAGAGTAGAGGTTGTAGATGAAATCTGTGGTGTAGTTCTCATTGCAGCGCTCATTCCTACAGCAGGGATGGGATCAGGCCCAAATCCCACAATTCACCACATCCCAAACAATTCCACTGATCGCAAACACCATCACTACAGTGAGACCCCAAATCCCCCAATTCTGCTGATCCCAAACACAATTCCCTCTATCCCAAACATAATTTCCCCAGTCCCAAACACAATTCTCCTAATCCCAAACTCCATCACCATTGTGAGACCCTGATGGGAGTCCCCCAGTTCCCCTGATCCCAAAGCCCTTTTCCCAACCACATCACTGCGGTGAGACCTCCAGTTCCCCAGATGCCAAACACAACTCCCATGGGGGTGACACAAGGTCCCCTCCGTGTCCCCCCACCAAAGCCGGGGCCCACCTGAGCACGAGCCCCCTCTTCACTGTGGTCTTCATCTTCTCTGTCAGGTGGTCCACGTTGGCCTGCAGGGTCAGGAATGGGGATGGGAGTGGGGTCAGCAGTGGGGTTGGGAATGGAAACCCACTCATCCCACACCACCCTGGTGACACAGGGGACAGGGCTGTCCCCACCTGCAGGTCACGGCTGCTGAAGGGCTCCTCGAAGATGTAGGCAGCGTCAGCGCCGGCCGCCAGCCCGGCCATGGTGGCCAGGTAGCCGCAGAAGCCGCCCATGGTCTCGATTATGAACACGCGGCGCTTGGTGCCTGCGGCCGACTGCTTGATCAGGTCACATGTCTGCAGTGGAGATGGGAGTTGGGGTCAGGAAAGAGGATTTAGGGTCAGGGGATTTGGGGTGCCCACTGCAGACTGCTTGATTGGGTCACATATCTGAAATAGGGCAGGGTTTGGGGTTGGGATTGGGGTGCCTGCCGCAGACTGCTTGATCGGATCATGTGTCTGAAATGGGGGATTTGGGGTCAGGGAAAGGGGCTTAAGGTCAGGGGAGTTGCAGGATTTCCATTGGTGTCTCTGTGTGGTGATGGTGGTGAAGGAAGTGCTTTGGGATGAAGGGAATTTGGGGACTTCCACTGGGATCTCGCTATGGTGATGGTGTTTGGGATCAGGAGGAATATGGGATACGGGATTTGGGATCTCACTGTGTTTGGGATGAGAGGTGTTTGGGACTAGAGGCTATAGGATCGAGGTCTGACCATGGTGATGGTGTTTGGGATGAGGGGGATTTAGAGGATTTGGGGTCTGACCGTAGTGATGGTGTTGAGGGCGGTGTCAGCGCCAATGCTGAAGTCTGAGCCAGGGACGTTGTTGGAGACAGTGGCAGGGATGATGCACAGGGGGATGCAGAGCTCCTCGAAGCGCGCCCGGCCCTCCACCATCTCCAGGCCACCCATGAATGCCTGGGGGGCGATAGGGACATCGGGGGACAGTGCAAACAGGAGAGGGACAGTGGGGGCGCTGACCACATCCTGACAGCACCCCGCCCACACGCCACTGACCTCGAAGCCACCGATGATGATGAGCGCATGGATCCCAAATTTGCTGATGTTGGCGCTGATCTCCTCAAAATATTTCTTGGGCAGAGTCCTGGGAAGGGGAAGCCCCCCCTGGATAAGCCTGACCAGAGTGGGGACTCAAAGGGAATCCAAATGACCCCACACAGTGGGGAAGTCACCTCTTGGTGCCCAGTTTGGATCCTCCCAGCCCCGTCCAGCTTCCCACAGCATTCCAGCTAATCTCCTCCACCTGGGGGGTGAAACGGGGTTAATGGGGTGGGAGAAGGATTTAGGGTAATGCTGACCCCCCTCAGCCCTATCAGAGTGACATTGGGGTCACACGATGTTCCCTCAGACCTCTCAGGGGGTCACACAATGTCCCCTGGCTCGGGGACAGCAGCAGATCAGACCCACAGCAGGGCTAGGGTTTGGACAGGGGTTAAACGTGCCCATCCCGAGGAATTCCTGAGGAATCCCCATCCCTGCAGGGCCACAGCTGCCCCTTCCCAGGCCCCTTTCTTGCACCCTTTTCCCACAGGGATCTCCCCATCCCGAAGTCCAATCCCTCAAATCCATCCTGGGCTTCCCAAACTCGTCTCCCACCCTATTTTCCCACTGGGATCTCCCCATTCCAAAACCCAGCCCTTCAAATTTGTCTCCAATCCCTCAAACCCGTCCTGCACTTCCCACCCCCTTTCCCTACCCCATTTACCTACTGGAATGTCCCTGTCACAAAAGCCAACCCCTCAAAGGTGTTGTGCGCTCCTGAGCACCCCCTTTTCCCTCTGGGATCCCCTGCTCCCAAAATCCAACCCTTCAAACCCATCCTGCACTTCCCACCCCTATATCCCACAGGCATCTGGCAATCCCAAAACCTTTCCCCCATAGGATCTTCATACTGAATGCCAGCTCCTCAAATCCATTCCAAACCCCATCCCAAACGCCATTCCCTATAGGATCTCACCATCCCGAAGGCCAGCCCCTCGAAGCCATCGTGCACGGCGAGCATGCGGTGGCCGTGGATGAGGCCGATCCGGACGGTCGCCCGCACAGCCGCATTCATCCCCGCGGCCGGAGCGCCCACGTTCATCACGGCCACCGTGTACCCGCTCTGGGGACAGGGACAGGGTCAGGGACGTGGGGGCAGGGGTCAGTGGGCCTTGGGGACAGCAGTGGGATTGGGGTAGCCTGGGTGCCCTTGGGGACAGTGGTGTATAGGGGACAGGCTAAGCTGGCCTTGGGGACAGCAGCGGGATTGAGGTGTCCTGGGGAGGGACTGGGGTGGATTTGGAGTATCCTGGGTGAGATTGGGGTTGGATTGGGGTGGGAGCCATCCCTGAGATGTCCTGGGATGGAACTGGAGTGTCCCAGCATGGGATTGGGGTGTCCTGAGTCGGGCCCCTCCCCGTGCCCTCCCCAGTGTCCCCTACCTTGGTGGCAGGCGGGCGGATGTGAGCGAGCAGCTTGTAGACGTTCCAGTTGTTCTGGAAACTCCTAAAAATTGGGGAAAATGGGGTTTGGGGACATTTTGGGGGCATTGGGGTGCAGGGACAGGGACAGGGAGGTGCCACCCACCGACCCCGCAGCTTGACCGCGTCCTCGAAGCGTCCCTCATTCATGGCTGTGGTTACATCCTTGGTCTGGAGGCAGAGAGGGAGATGGGGGTGGGATTGGGGTGTCCTGGTGTGGGACTGGAGGGGCATGGGGTTTCCTGAGTGGGACTGGATGTGACTGGGGTGTCCTGGGTGGGATTGGGATGGGATTGGGGTATCCTGGGGTGGGAATCAGGGTGTCCTGGGCAGGACTGGGGTGATTGGAGTGGGATGGGGTGTCCTGGGGAGGGATTGGGGTGTCCTGGGGTGGGATCCATCCCTGGGGTGGGTTTGGGGACACTCCCAGTGTCCCACCTTCCCCACTCACCACCTGGACGCACTCCATGAGGGGCAGGCGCACAGCCTGGTTGCCAGACAGACTGACCACGCAGGCCGGTGTGTCCGGCGTCCCCTCCAGCAGCGCCATCACGGCCTCCACACCCATCCTGCTGGCCTGAGGGGACATTGGGGGGGTGTCACGTGCTGGGGTGCTGTCACCTCCGGGATCCCCTCTTTGGGGCAGGGGTGAGAAAGGAGGTGCCCACCAGGATGCGGTCAAAGGCCGAAGGGGTCCCCCCGCGCTGGACGTGGCCCAGGATGGTCACCCTGGTGTCGTACCCCAGACGTTTCACCACCAGCTGTGGGGACACAGGAGAGCTCCAGGACCAGCCCCAAAAGGAGGGGGAAAAGGGGGTTGTCCCCCATGTCTCCCCATCCCCACTCACAGCCTTGATGTCGTCCGAGGTGATGGCCTTGCCGTGCTTGTCGATGGCACCCTCGGCCACGATGATGATGTTGAGCCTGGAGCCGCCGTCACGGGTCTGGGGGGAACATGGGATGACAATGGGTATGGGGACAGGGGGAGATCCATCCATCCATCCATCCATCCATCCATCCATCCATCCTTGTGTCCATTGTCCATCCCTGTGTCCATCTCTCTCTCCCTTGCTCCCTCCCTCCCTCGCTCCCTGTGTCCACCCCCATGTCCATCCTTCCCTCCCACCTCGGCCAGCCTCCTGCACAGGTGCTCCTCCCAGTCGTCCTCTGGGGGTGACTCAGGGATGAAAACCCAATCGGCACCGCAGGCCAGGGCCGTGATCAGCGCCAGATACCTGAAATGGGGCCAAAAATGGCTTTTGAGCCACTTCCCCCAATTTTTGGGAGGACAAGAACCCCTCCCGGGTCCCACCGGGACATACCCGCAGTGCCGTCCCATCACCTCCAGCACGAAAGTCCTCTGGTGGCTGCAGGGACAAGAAAGCGTCACCCACCGGAAACGGGGACACCATCAGCTTGGGGACAACAAGGGTGTCCCTGTCAGCTCTGCGCTGTGATGGTGACGGCGTCCACAATCTCGATTTGGGTTAGGGCTACGGTTTGGCTTTGGCTATGGGTTTGGCTTTGGGTTTGGTTTAGGTTTAGGGTTTGGGTTTGGGTTTGACTTTGGGTCTGGGTTAGATTTAGGGTCAAGTTTTAGTGTCGTCCCCGCTGTCACCTCTGCGCCGTGGTGGTGATGGCATCCACGATCTCCATGATGCGGTGCAGTGCCGAGTCGGTGCCGATGGTCATGTCGGTGCCGCAGAAGTCGTTGTCGATGGAGCCCACCATGCCCACAATGTTCAGGTGGCTGGAGCGCTGCGCCTCCTCTGCTGTGATGCCACCTGGAGAAGGGGTGGGCGGGAGGGGGACGTCACCCCTGGGTGGTCACTCGTGGGGTAGAGGCGTCACAGGGGTCGTTAGGGGGGGAAAAGCTCAGCTTTGGGTGATAAAAAGCAAATTTATGGGTGACAGAACCCCATTTTTTTGTGTAGGACACCTTGATTTTGAAACCAAAACTCTTCTGGAATCAAACCTTTCCACACTCCCTTTTCCTGATGTGAGACCCCCCCAAAATGTCCCCTCAGGGGCAGCGGTGCCACAAATCTCTGGTTTGGGGGAAAAGCCTGCATTTTTGGGTGCCACAACCTGATTTTTTGAACCACATCCTCTTTTCCCTCTGTGTCCCCCCTTAAAACATCTTCAACAGCCCCAAACCTCCATAATTAGGGAAAAAAACCCCAATTTTTGAGTTTCACATCCTGATTTGGAACCAAACCTTTCCACAGCCCCTCTTCTCTCTGCCCTCCTCCAAAATGTCCCCTTGGACAGCAAAGG
>JAVTVJ010003498.1:0-11517 GCA_034509425.1 Eopsaltria australis
GAGCGGGATTTGGGGACACAGAGCGGGATTTGGGGACACGGAGCGGGGTTGGGGACACGGAGCGGGATTTGGGGACACAGAGCGGGATTTGGGGACACAGAGCGGGGTTGGGGACACGGAGCTGGATTTGGGGACACGGAGCGGGATTTGGGGACACGGAGCGGGGCTGTTTCTGCTGCCCCCAAACTCGCGGCCACTCGGGCGGCGCGCAGCCACCGGCGACGCTGCGGCGATGTCCCCTCACCCCAAAAGCCCGCGTGCGAGCCGCGGGACGGAGCCGCGGTGGCCTCAGGGTGTGTCCCCTGTCCCTGTCGCAGCTCATCGGCTCCGAGCAGTGCCTGGAGCGCATCGAGCGCATGGTCAGCGAGGCCAAGAGCAAAGCGGGCGGCGACCCGCGGGTGCCGCTGCGCTCGCTGGTGAGCCCCTCTCGCTGTCCCCAGCCGCCGTGCCACCTCCCCCAGAGGTGACCGCGGTGGTGACAGCCACCCTGGCCGCGGCAGGGGCTGTCGCTGAGCGGCGGGGACCAGCAGGACGCCATCGGGAAGCTGACGGAGGAGCTGCAGCGCCGCTTCCCGCACCTGAGCCAGAGCTACTTCATCACCACCGACGCCGTGGGCGCCATGGCCACGGCCACCGACCACGGTGGGGACACCGCGGGGGCGGCGGGGACGCCGCCCCGCGCGGTGCCAACCCCTCGGAATGTCACCCCGCAGGCGGCATCGTGCTCATCTCGGGCACCGGCTCCAACTGCAAGCTCATCAACCCCGACGGCTCCGAGACGGGCTGCGGCGGCTGGGGACACATGATGGGGGACGAAGGCTCCGGTGAGCCCCGGGGGGTGGCCCGGGAGGGTTGGGGACACCGGGCGCGGGGTGGCCGCGCCGCTGACGCCGTGCCCAGCGTACTGGATCGCCCACCAGGCCGTGAAGATGGTGTTCGACTGCATGGACAACCTGGAGGTGCCGCCCCATGACGTCGCCTACGTCAGGCAGGCCATGTTCGACTACTTCCAGGTGCTGCTGGGGGGTGCTGGGGGGGCTTGGGGTGGGGATCAGGGTCTTAGGGGGGTTTTGGGATAGGTGTTGGGGTCCTGGAAGGGATTTGGGATGGGTATTGGGGTCTTGGAGGGTGTTTGGGATGGGTATCGGGGTCCTAGAAGGGTTTGGGATGGTGTTGGGGTCCTGGAAGGGATTTTGGGATGGGTATTGGGGTCCTGGGTGGGGTTTGGGATGAGCATCAGGGTCCTGGAAGGGGTTTTGGGATGCGTGTTGGGCTGGACGGGTTTGGGATGGGTATTGGGGCTGTAGAGGGGTTTGGGATGGATGTTGGGGGTCCTAGAGGGGGTTTGGGATGGGTATTGGGGTCCTGGGTGGGTTTGGGATGGGTATTGGGGTGCTGGGGGGTTTTGGGATCATGGTTGGGGTGCTGGAAGGGCTCTGGGATGGGTGTCAAGGTCCTGGAAGGGCTCCAGGCCGTGTTTTGGGATCCAGGGGGTGTCAGGGCTGTGTTTTGGGGTCTCAGGGCCGGGTGCCAGGCTCTGGGGACACTCCCAGCTGTCCCTGGGATTTTGGGGGTCTCCAGAAGTCACCCACAAGTGCCCCCTGTCCCCGACCCCGCAGATCTCGGACAGGATGGGGCTCCTGACACACCTGTACCGCACCTTCGAGAAGTCCAAATTCGCGGGCTTCTGCCAGAAACTGGCTGAGGGTGGGGAACGACCCTGTCCCTGCCACCCCCCGTGTCCCTGCCACCCGTGTCCTTGTCCCCGTGTCCCTGTCACCCTCCCGTGTCCCTGCCACCCCCGTGTCCCTGTCCCCCGTTTGTCCCTCCCGCTGCCACTCCCCGCTCTCTGCCCCGGGCGCACCTTGTCCCCGAGCACCCCGTGCCCTCCTCAGGGTGGGGACACGCAGGTGCCACATCCCCGCGTGTCCCCACGTCCCCCGTGCCACCCTCCAGGTGCCCAGCTCGGGGACCCTCTGTGCTGCCACCTCTTCACCAAGGCGGGCGAGGTGCTGGCGCGCCACGTGGTGGCCGTGCTGCCCAAAATCCACCAGGTGCGCGCCGCGCGGGGCCGCGGGGGGAGGCGACACGGTGCCACCTCCCGGCGTCGCCTTGCTGAGTGTCGCCACCCCCGCAGAGCCTGTTCGGGGGCGAGCTGGGGCTGCCCATCGTGTGCGTGGGCTCGGTGTGGAACAGCTGGGAGCGCATGCAGGCGGGTGAGCCGGGGGGGCTCGGGCACGGGGTGGGGTTGGGGTGTTTTTGGGGTGTCCCCGTGACCCTCCCCCGCGTGTCGCCGGTGTCGCAGGGTTCATCCGGGTGCTGTCGCGGGCGCGGGAGGAGGCGCCGGGCGCGTTCTCGCGGTTCAGCCTGCTGAAGCTGAAGCGCTCCTCGGCGCTGGGCGGGGCGCGCCTCGGGGCGCGCAGCGTGGGCATGGCCCTGCCGCTGGACCGAGACCGCAACGTGGATGTGTTCTACACGCACGTGTTCTGAGCCGCCCCGAAACCGCGGGGAGTGACCCCAAAACCGCGGGGAGTGACCCCAAAAACGCGCGGAGTGATGACCCCAAAAAAGGGGTTTGTGGTTTGGCAATAAAAGGTTGCACTGCCCCGAGGGGAGCGGGGTGAGGGTGGGAATGGGGTGGGGGGAATGGGGATGGGAGGGTGGGAATGGGGTCAGATGGGCATGGGCGAGTGGGAATGGGGGTGGATGGGACCAGGAGTGTGGGGTTGGGATGGGGATGGGAGTGTGGGAATGGGGCAGGATGGCACCAGGATCGGGCCAGTTCTGACCCCAAAAATCCGGGGGAAAACCCTAAAAACGGGGGGAGTGACCCCAAAAAGGGGCCGGGCTGAGGGGTTTGGGGTTCGGCAATGAAATGGTGGCACTGCCCCGAGGGGAGCGGGGTGAGGGCGGGAATGGGGTGGGGGGAATGGGGATGGGAAGGTGGGAATGGGGTGGGAATGGGGCAGGATGGGGATGGGAGAATGGGAATGGGGGTGGATGGGATCAGGAGTGTGGGGTTGGGATGGGGATGGGAATGTGGGAATGGGGCAGGATGGGAATGGGGTCAGATGGGGATGGGAGAGTGGGAATGGGGATGGGAGAGTGGGAATGGGGATGGGAGAGTGGGAATGGGGATGGGAGAGTGGGAATGGGGATGGGAAGGTGGGAATAGGGCTGGATGGGACCGGGAGCGTGGGGTTGGGATGGGGATGTGAGTGTGGGAACGGGGCAGGATGAGGATGGGAATGTGGGGCAGGACGGCACCAGGATCGGGATGGGAACGTGGATGTGTTCCACACACACGGGTTCTGACCCCAAAAATCCGGGGGGAAACCCTAAAAACGGCGGGAGTGACCCCAAAAACGGGGGGAGTGACCCCAAAAAGGGGCCGGGCTGGGGGGTTTGGGGTTCGGCAATCAAAGGGTGGCACTGCCCCGAGGGCAGCGGGGTGAGGCTGGGAATGGGGTGGGAATGGGGTGGGAATGGGATCAGGATGGGGCTGGGAGTGTGGGGCCGGGAAGGGGAACAGGAAGCGGCCCCAGTTTGGCCCCACTGGGAGGGGAACGTCCCAAACTGGGGCGGGGCTGCGGGAAAGGGGGAAAAGGGAACTTGGGAGATCCCGTCCCGGTTCCTGTTCCGGTGCCTCAGGAGGCGGGGCTGGAATTTGGGATTGGGATGGGGATGGGATTGGGATGGGAATGGGATGGGATTAGGATTGGGATTGGGATGGGGATGGGGATGGGAATGGGATTGGGATGGGATTGGGAGGGATGGGAATGGGAATGGGGATGGGAATGGGGATGGGAATGGGATGGGATTGGGGATGGGAATAGGATGGGGATGGGATTGGCATTGGGAATGGGATTGGGATGGGAATGGGATGGGATGGGATTGGGAGTGGGATGGGGATGGGGATGGGATTGGCATTGGGAATGGGATTGGGATGGGAATGGGAATGGAATTGAGAATGGGATTGGGATGGGATTGGGATTGGGATTGGGAATGGGATTGGGATGCTGAGCCTGCCAGCACGTGCAGGGAACGCTCTGGATCCAAGGAAAAGCAGGAAGAGGAGGAAATCCCAAAAACTGGGATCAGGGATGACATCCCCGACCTGGGAACGGCCACGGATCCGCTGGAGCAGCTTTTGGGGCGATTCCCACTTAAAACAGGGAAAAAAGAGGGAAAAAAAATCCCTTTTGGGGTTATTTTTATCGGGAATCAAAAGCACCAAAAACTCCCAGGGGGGGAAAAAAAGGTGGAAAATCCTCTGGGAGCTTTTCCAGGGGAAATCTGGGATCACTGGGATCGCTGGGAGGGGTGGAGACCCCACAGTTTTCCAAGGAAAACTCCAGCCCCGCTCCCTTCCCAAAAAAAAACCTTTATTTGGGATAACGCCTCGTCCGAAATTTACAGCACGTGGAGGAGAGGGGGAAAAGTGGGAATTGCGGGAGAAATCCAAGGAAAAGCGGGAAAAGGAGGAGGAGGAGGAGGAAATGTGGGACCCCGAGCAGGGATTTTTAGGGTGGGATTCCCATGGGGCCGCTGCTGCCCTTCCAGAGGGGTGGGAAAAGCGGGAAGGGCAGGAATTGAGGAATTCCATGAGCTCAGCCCCTCGCTGGCCCCGATCCCGCTGATCCCGGAGCTGCCGCTGGGGACGGGAATGGGAATGGGAATGGGAATTGGCATGGATGAGCGGAGGCGCAGCCGGCGGGAACGGGGCTGGGGGCTCCTGCTTTCCCGGGATTCCCGAAATTCCTAAACCTCGAGCTGCTGCTTTCCCGGGATTCCCGAAATTCCTAAACCTCGAGGTCCTGCTTTCCCGGGATTTCCGACCCCTAGAGCTCCTGCTTTCCTGAAATTCCTGAGCCTTGGGGCTCCTGGTTTCCCGGAATTCCCAAGCCTGGAATGCTCCTGGTCTGGGATTTCTGACCCCCGAGGAGGTCCCGTTTTCCCTGGAGAGGGATTCCCAATCCCAAGGAGTCCCTGCTTTTCCCAGGATTCCTGACCCTTGGGGCTCCTGCTTTCCTGGGATTCCCAAGCCTGGAACGCTCCTGGTCTGGGATTTCTGACCCCCGAGGAGATCCCGTTTTCCCTGGACAGGAATTCCGAATCCCAAGGAGCTCCCACTTTCCCTGGATTGAGATTCCCAATCCCAAAAAGTTCCTGATTTCTCTGGTTTGGGATTTCTGGCCCCAAAGAGCTCCTGCTTTCCCGGGATTCCCGAAATTCCCAAGCCTCAAACTCCTGCTTTCCCAGGATTCCCGATCCCCAGAGCTCCTGCTTTCCCGAAATTCCCAAGCCCTGCAGCTCCTGCTTTCCCAGGATTCCCAACCCCAAGGATCTCCTGCTTTTCCCGAAATTCCCGAGCCTTGGGGCTCCTGCTTTCCCAGGATTCCCAAGCCTGGGAAGCTCCTGGTTTGGGATTTCTGACCCCCAAGGAGGTCCCGTTTTCCCTGGAGAGGGATTCCCAATCCCAAGGAGCTCCTGCTTTCCCGGGATTCCCAATCCCAAGGAGTCCCTGCTTTCCTAAAATTCCCGAGCCTTGGGGCTCCTGGTTCCCTGGGATTCCCAAGCCTGGAATGCTCCTGGTTTGGGATTCCTGACCCCTGAGAAGGTCCCACTTTCCCTGGACAGGAATTCCCAATCCCAAGGAGCTCCTACTTTCCCTGGACTGAGGGTCCCAATCCCAAAAAGTTCCCGATTTCTCTGGTCTGGGATTTCTGATCCCTGGACAGGGATTCCCAACCCCAAGGAGCTCCTGCTTTTCCCGAAATTCCCGAGCCTTGGGGCTCCTGCTTTCCTGGGATTCCCAAGCCTGGAACGCTCCTGGTTTGGGATTTCTGACCCCTGAGAAGGTCCCGTTTTCCCTGGAGAGGGATTCCCAATCCCAAGGAGCTCCTGCTTTTCCCAGGATTCCTGAGCCTTGGGGCTCCTGCTTTCCCGAAATTCCTGAGCCTTGGGGCTCCTGGTTCCCTGGGATTTCCAAGCCTGGAATGCTCCTGGTTTGGGATTTCTGACCCCTGAGGAGGTCCCATTTTCCCTGGACTGAGATTCCCAATCCCAAAAAGTTCCCAATTTCTGTGGTTTGGGAATTCTGGCCCCAAAGAGCTCCTGCTTTCCCGGGATAACTGGGATTCCCAAGCCCTGCAGCTCCTGCTTTCCCGGGATTCCCAAGCCTGGAACGCTCCTGGTCTGGGATTTCTGACCCCTGAGAAGGTCCCGTTTTCCCTGGAGAGGGATTCCCAATCCCAAGGAGTCCCTGCTTTTCCCAGGATTCCTGACCCTTGGGGCTCCTGCTTTCTGAGATTCCCGGGACTCCCAAAACTCCTAAACCTCAAGCTCCTGCTTTCCTGAAATTCCCGACCCTTGGAGCTCCTGCTTTCCCGGGATTCCCAAGCCTGGGAAGCTCCTGGTCTGGGATTTCTGACCCCCGAGGAGATCCCGTTTTCCCTGGAGAGGGATTCCCAATCCCAAGGAGCTCCTGCTTTCCCTGGATAGGGATTCCAGAGCCTGGAAAGCTCCTGGTTTCTCTGGTTTGGGATTCCCAATCCCAAGGCGTTCCTGGTTTCCTTGGACAGGGATTCCCGACCCCAAGGAGCTCCCACTTTCCCTGGATAAGGATTCCCAATCCCAAAGAGTTCCTATTTTTCCTCTGTAAGGATTCCCAATCCCAAAGAGCTCCTGGTTTCCCTGGATAAGGATTCCCAATCCCAGGACATTCATGATTTCCCTGGATCAGGATTTCTGACCTTGGGATGCTCCCGGATTCCCCGGTTTGGGAATTCCGGCCCCGCAGAGCTCCCGCTTTTCCTGGATTCCCGATCCCAAGGAATTCCTGCTTTTCCTCTGTAGGGGTTCCCAATCCCAAGGAATTCCCGCTTTCCCTGGATAAGGATTCCCAATCCCAAGGAGTTCCAGCTTTCCCGGGATTCCCGAGCCCTGCAGCTCCCGCTTTTCCCTGCTTTGGGATTTCTGACCCCCAAGGAGGTCCCGTTTTCCTTGGATAGGGATTCCCAATCCCAAAAAAGTTCCTGCTTTTCCATGGACAGGAATTTCTGACCCCGGGAAGCTCCCGCATTCCCTGGATCAGGATTCCCAATCCCAGGACATTCATGATTTCCCTGGATCAGGATTTCTGACCTTGGGATGCTCCTGGATTCCCTGGTTTAGGAATTCTGGCCCCACAGAGCTCCCGCTTTTCCTGGATAAGGATTCCCAATCCCGAAAAGTTCCTGGTTTCCCTGGATAAGGATTGCTGACCCCAAAGAGATCCGGATTTCCTGGGATTCCCGGGATTCCCGAGCCCCGCAGCTCCCGCTTTCCCTGGATAGGGATTTCTGATCCTGGAAAGCTCCTGCATTCCCTGGATAGGGATTCCCAATCCCAAGACATTCCTGTTTTCCCTGGTTTTGGGATTTCCAATCCCAAAAAAAAAACCTCCAGCTTTCCCTGGATAAGGATTCCAGACCTGGAAAATCTCCCCTTTTCCCAGGATTTCTGAGCCTTTTAAAACCTTGGGATCGCCCGGGATTTATGGGAATTCCCATGGAAACTCCCAGGGATGGTGAAGGAAAATTCCCAGATGGAGACACAAATCCTTGGGAAAGGGATCAGCACCAGGAAATTCCCAAAAAAATCCCCAAAAAATCCCAAAAAATTCCAAAAAAATCCCAAAAACTCCTTCGGGGGGGGCTCATCCCAACAGGGAATTCCCGGGAATTCTGCTCCAACCCCTCCTCTCTGCTCGGTTTTCCTTGGAATTTCCTCCGTGAGGAACCGGGGCTGGAATTCCTTAAGGGAAAAGAAGGATTTGGGGAATCCCAATTTCCCTAAAAAAAAAAAACCTCGGGAATTTTGGGATCCCCCCCCCCCCCCCCCACCTCACTCAGCTTCCATAGGGAGGAATTTCGGGATCAAACCTCGGAACCAGCGGGAAAAATCCCATTCCCAAAAAAACCAGGGAAAACCTTGAGGATCCCTAAAAAAAAACCCCTCATTTTCCCCACGATTTTTCCCAGGATTTTTCCACAAATTTCCCGAATTTTTCCACGATTTTTCCATAATTTTTCCCAAGATTTTTCTCCGCTGGCGGGAAAATCCCGAAAAAGCCAAAAAAAACCCCAAGAAAAATCCCTAAAAAAACCCCAAAAATTAGGGAAAAAAAAAATCCTTGGAGCTGGAGCAGATCCCGAATCCCGGAGCCGCTCCGGGCTCTTCCCGTATCCCGAATTTTCCCTGGAAAAGGGAATGAGTCTCTGGGAATTCCCGAGGGTCAGTACTTCACTCCGGGCACGAATTCCTTGGCATCCGGGTTCAAGGTGCTTTTGCTCTGGAAAAAAATTGGGAATGTTGGGATTTGTGGAATTCCTGAATTTCCAGGTGGGGCAAGGGAAGGATTCCCGAGGTTTTGGGGGATGAGGGAATGCTTGGAGCTGTGGAATGGTTTGGGTGGGGGGTTTTAGGGATTGAGGAATTCCAGGGATTCAGGGGCAATTCCAGGGGACAATTCCAAGGATGGGACAATTCCAAAGACCAGACAATTCCAAGGATTCAGGGACAATTCCAGGGGACAATTCCTGGGATTCAGGGACAATTCCAAGGACAGAATTCCAAGGATTCAGAGGCAATTCAAGGAACAATTCCTGGGATTCTGGGACAATTCCAAAGACAGGAGAATCCCAAGGACGGGACAATTCCAGGAATTCAGGGGCAATTCCAAGGACAGAATTCCTGGGATTCTGGGGCAATTCCAGGGATTCAGGGACAATTCCAGGGGACAATTCCTGGGATTCAGGGACAATTCCAAGGATTCAAGGACAATTCCAGGGGACAATTCCAAGGATTCAGGGACTGGGGAATTCCTGGGATTCAGGGACAATTCCAGGGACTGGAGAATCCCAAGAATGGGACAATTCCAAAGACTGGACAATTCCAGGAATTCTGGGACAATTCCAAGGATTCAGGGACAATTCCAGAGGACAATTCCAGGAATTCAGGGGCAATTCCAAGGACAGAATTCCTGGGATTCAGGGACAATTCCAAGGATTCTGGGACAATTCCAGGAGACAATTCCAGGGATTCAGGGACAATTCCAGGGGACAATTCCTGGGATTCAGGGACAATTCCAAGGACAGAATTCCTGGGATTCAGGGGCAATCCCAAGGACTCAGGGTCGATCCCAGGGATTCAGGGGCCTCCCGCGGTTGCCGAATTCCCGGGATTCTCACCAGGATGTCCTCGGCTCCGTGTCCGTCGCCCACGGAGAGCCCGTGGAGCTGCTGCTGGAGCTGCCCCATTCCCTGCGGGAGATCCCGCGCCGGGATGAACCAATCCTGCTCCTCCTCCTCCAGCATCTCCTGGAAGCAGCGGTCCAGGAATTCCTGCTCCTGCAGCTCCTCCTCCACCTGCCCCGGGGAACATTCCAAGGGCTTTCTCCAGGGTTTTCCAAGGGGTTTTTCCAAGGGTTTTATGGGGTTTTACAGGGGTTTTTCTGGGGTTTTTCCAAGGGGTTTTTCCTGGGGTTTTACAGGGTTTTTTCCAGGGTTTTCCAAGGGTTTTCCAGGGGTTTTTCCAAGGGTTTTTCCAGGGGTTTTACAGGGTTTTTCCAGGGTTTTCCAAGGGTTTTTCCTGGGGTTTTACAGGGTTTTTTCAAGGGTTTTTCCAAGGGTTTTTTCCAGGGGTTTTCCATGGAGCCTGGAGCTCCCAAGGGGCTTTATGGGATTATGGAATTCTTAAGGTTGGAAAAGCCCTTGGAAATCCCCCCAGGAATGGGAATTTCAACCCTTTTTCCAAGAGGAATATTCCCAGTTTCCCAGGGGTTTCCCAGGGGTTGTCCAGGGGTTTTCCAAGGGTTTTTCCTGGGGTTTTCCAAGGGTTTTTTCAGGGGTTTCTTCTGGGGTTTTACAGGGTTTTTCCCAGGGTTTTCCAAGGATTTTCCAGGGTTTTTTCCAGGGGTTTTCCACGGAGCCTGGAGCCCCTCAGGGGCTTTATGGGATTATGGAATTCTTAAGGTTGGAAAAGCCCTTGGAAATCCCCCCAGGAACGGGAATTCCAGCCCTTTTTCCAAGAGGAATTTTCCCAGTTTCCCAGGGGTTTTCCAATGATTTTCCAGGGGTTTTCCAGGGGTTTTTCCTGGGGTTTTCCACGGAGCCTGGAGCTCCTGAGGGGCTTTATGGGATTATGGAATTCTCAAGGTTGGAAAAGCCCTTGGAAATCCCACCAGGAATGGGAATTTCAACCCTTTTTCCAAGAGGAATATTCCCAGTTTTCCAGGGGTTTTCCAATGATTTTCCAGGGGTTTTCCAAGGGTTTTTCCCTCCAGAGAGGTTTTATGGGATTATGGAATTCTCGAGGTTGGAAAAGCCTTTAAACCCCACCAGGAATGAGAATTCCAGCCCTTTTTTCAAGAGGAATATTCCCAGTTTTCCAGGCGTTTTCCCTCCGGAGGGGCTTTATGGGATCATGGAATTCTCGAGGTTGGAAAAGCCCTTGGAAATCCCCCCAGGAACGGGAATTCCAGCCCTTTTTCCAGAGGAATTTCCCCCATTTCCCAGCTGGAGGCCGTTGCCTCTCACCCCACTCCCAAATCCCAGGAATCCCGGGAATGGCGGGAATGCTGGGAATACTGGGAATACTGGGAATACTGGGAATGCCGGGAATGCCGGGAACAGTGGGAATCCCGGGAATGGCGGCTGCTGACCTGCCGGTTGAAGTCCTCCTCGTTCTCCATCCACATGTACTCCGCGAAGGGATTGCTCTCCTTCTCCTCGTGGCCCTTCCCGGCCGGATCCTCCTTGGATTTGGCGTTGGAGGCCGTGGAGCCGCCCAGCTCGGAGCCATTCATCCTTAGGGATCTGGGAAAGGGGGAGTCGGGAATCAGGGAGCGCGGATCCCGCAGGGATTCACAGCCTGGGGAGGGGAGGGGGGACTGATCCTGGGTTTGGTGGGCCTGGAATAAAGCCCGGATATTGGGAATCCATTGGGAAAACATTCCAGCAATCCATCAATTCATGGATCCATCCATCCATCCATCCATCCATCCATCCATCCATCCATCCATCCATTCCAGATACTGGGAATCCATTGGGAAAACATTCCATCAATCCCTGAATTCATGGATCCATCCATGCATTCCAGACACTGGGAATCCATGTGAAATCATTCCATAAATCCATCAGTCCCTGAATTCATGGATCCATCCATCCCAACCATTCCAGATAGTGGGAATCCATCAGAAACCTTTCCATAAATCCATCAATCCGTGAATTCATGGATCCCTCCATCCATGGATCTTTCCATCCATCCATGATGTGATTATCTCGGAAAAGGATCGTTCCCACCCTAAAAATGTTGGGATTTTGGAAGTTTGGGAATGAGGGATGAGCTCAGGGATGATGGGATCAGCTGGGAATGTTCCCCTGGAGAAGGGAAAAATCCAGGGAATGCTTGGAGTGCCTGAAGGGGCTCCAGGAGAGCTGGAGAGGGACTGGGGACAAGGCCTGGAGGGACAGG
>JAVTVJ010003501.1:0-13775 GCA_034509425.1 Eopsaltria australis
GTGCGCAGCGTACTGACGGCGTGAGGAGCGTGCCTGCCGCTGGCCGGCCAGCCGAATTCTCTTTGGCAGTGCTAAAGGAAAAGTTCAGCTAGAGCTGCTGCTTGCGCCGCTACTTATTTCTCTTCCAGCCCCTCGGGGAAACAGCTGCTCCTACCTTTATGCTCCGAGAAGCAGAGAACACAATGACAGATGCAGCGGAGAAGGGAAGGAGAGAGTGCACCGTGTGAGCTTCATGTTGCTTACGTGGGGCAAGCGGAAAGTGAAGCCCTGCACTGTCTTTTACATCTTAGAAGGAAGAGAGCGTTCTCAGCTTACTCTGATTGTGAGCGAGATTTTGCTAGTCTTTTTCCGTTCGGTTCACTGCACAAAGAAGCCCGGTTCCCTGCGGCTTCGCTCTTCGCCCGATGTGACTTGGACACAACTGAAACTCAGCGACGGCATTCAGCTTTGCCGCTTTTCGCCGTCTCTGCTGCACGCATCCGCAGCGTGCTATGGACGGTTTTCCCTCAGCTCCTGGTACAGTGAGACACTCTCTTCTCGCAGATGATTGCGAGCTGTGCATCTAGCTTGTCGCTCAGCGAGCTGTGCCAGGAAAGAAGCACTTGCAGCGTTAGTCTTTCAACGTCCGACACTTTCAAAGCAGCACCACAAAGCCGGGCGACGGGAAGGGGCGAAGAAGTAGATTTTCATTCCTGGCTCTTTTTCCTCGGCCAGCCGGCCAGCTGAATCTTTGGTCGTTGCGAGGCTAGAATGTGTGCGGCGCTCCTTCGCCGTGACAAGGGCCGTGCAGAGAGCGCCGGGCTGGGACGGGGCTTTGCAGGCGGTAAAGGAAAGAGGAGTGCTCCTGAAAAGTGGTGCAAATACGAGTTTGCTCAAGTTGCAGGGGAGAGCTGCGGGCAGCCTTATTATTCTGGCACACGTGTCCGAGTGAGCCGCAGTCGAAAAGCTTTCCCTTGAGATTCAGAGGGCGAGAGGCGCAATACGGGCTGAGAAGTCAAGTTCGCTGTCAGAGTGTCTTTTGGCTGAAGCAAGGCTTAGCAGCGCTTGACTGCCGGCACAAGGTTCTCTGCGGAGGAGCACGAGTTGCCCCACTGCAAAAACGAAAGTCAAGCCACAGGTTACAGAAAACGAAGAACGAAGACAGTCAGCTGAGAACACTCTCTTCCTTCTGAGAAGTAAAAGACAGTGCAGGGCTTCACTTTCCGCTTGCCCCACGTAAGCAACATGAAGCTCACACGGTGCACTCTCTCCTCCCTTTCTCCGCTGCATCTGTCAGTGTGTTCTCTGCTTCTCGGAGCATAAAGGTAGGAGCAGCTGTTTCCCCGAGGGGCTGGAAGAGAAATAAGTAGCGGCGCAAGCAGCTCTAGCTGAACTTTTCCTTTAGCACTGCCAAAGAGAATTCGGCTGGCCGGCCAGCGGCAGGCACGCTCCTCACGCCGTCAGTACGCTGCGCACACAAGCCCTGTACCGTGCGGCTTCGTTCTACGCCTTGTGTGAGCCACGGCAATTTCTTTCTCCGCTGTGGAGAATAGTGCTCTATTTCTCGCAGAGGACACTGTGCCGGCAGTCAAGCGCTGCTAAGCCTTGCTTCAGCCGAAAGACGCTCTGACAGCGAACTTGACTTCTCAGCCCGTATTGCGCCTCTCGCCCTCTGAATCTCAAGGGAAAGCTTTTCGACTGTGGCTCACTCGGACACCTGTGCCAGAATAATAAGGCTGCCCGCAGCTCTCCCCTGCAACTTGAGCAAACTCGTATTTGCACCACTTTTCAGGAACACTCCTCTTTCCTTTACTGCCTGCAAAGCCCCGTCCCAGCCCGGCGCTCTCTGCACGGCCCTTGTCACGGCGAAGGAGCGCCGCACACATTCTAGCCTCGCAACGACCAAAGATCCGGCTGGCCGGCTGGCCGAGGAAAAAGAGCCAGGAATGAACGTCTGCTTCTTCGCCCCTTCCCGTCGCCCGGCTTTGTGGTGCTGCTTTGAAAGTGTCGGACGTTGAAAGACTAACGCTGCAAGTGCTTCTTTCCTGGCACAGCTCACTGAGCGACAAGCTAGATGCACAGCTCGCAATCATCTGCGAAGAAGAGAGTGTCTCACTGTACCAGGAGCTGAGGGAAAACCGTCCATAGCACGCTGCGGATGCGTGCAGCAGAGACGGCGAAAAGCGGCAAAGCTGAATGCCGTCGCTGAGTTTCAGTTGTGTCCAAGTCACATTGGGCGAAGAGCGAAGCCGCAGGGAACCGGGCTTCTTTGCGCAGTGTGCACACTGCAAGAGGAGCGGGCCTGACAGTCTCTTGCCCTGCCGATGTTGCGTTAGCAGTCCAAAGCCACAAGATGGCGCTGTCGACTCGCAAAAGGAGGAAACGCTCCGAGGACAGCTCGAAACCTCTCCGAGGCTAGAGCCGCCTTGGAAACGTCCCTGCTCTCAAGCGTCCTGTTGCCAGCGCGAAAAGATTTGCCTGATCTTCCTCTCCCAAGTGCGGAGCCTTCTTTGCACCGCACTCAAACGGCAAGACTTTGCCCTACATACTTTCCACTCTAGCTGAATCTGCCCACTCGGAAACATCTAGCAAAAACAGAGCTGGCACAAGTGCCAGCTAATAATGCCCTTGCTGTCTGCAGCTTCAGCTGCACCCATCGAGCTAGCCGCACACACCCTGCTCGCGGCACTTTCCTTCCTCAGCTCTAGCTACCTTCCGAAGCCTTCACTCTCACAGAGTCAGGATGCAAACGGAACAGCACCAGGGACTGCTGACACACTAAAGCTCCCAGGACAAAATGCTCAACAGCCTGGCATCTGCCTTTGCACTGACAGTTGAGCAGCTCAAAGCCAGAGCACTGCTTATTGGCAAAAGCCTCTTCATTCCTTGAGGCCACCCAGTGTGCACGTCTAAACTTGCTTTCTTTACGGAAGAGTGGTAATCCAAAGAAATGGCACGGCCTCCTCCAAGATACAAAGCATCCAGGGACTGATGCACATGCAGTATTGAATGGCCAACAATTGCACCTACCTAGAAGGTGTCAGGACAGAAGAATCTTGCCGGACTCTTCCAGCCCATGATGTCATAACATCTGCTCCAGCAACACTGGCACTATGAATCATAGGCGAATCAGACAGGGCAGGAGGGCAAGGCTCGGGAATGGCATGAAAAAGGCGTCTTGAGTTCCAGGTGGGGGAGGGGCGAGAAAGATAACGCGAAGCAATGGAAGGATTCAAGGGCAAAAGGAAGATGCTCTGTAAGGCAATGAGAGTCCTAGAAGGAGAAGGAAATGAAAAGCTGGACCTGGACAAATCGAAAGGGAGGTCACGAGGGGGATGAGTGAGCAAGTCAATGCAAGGCACTGCAGGGGCGGAAGGCTGAGACGAGGCTACAGACCGCATAGCAAAGCAATGCAAGGCATGGCGAAGCGTGTCAGTAGCGAGCACTGCCAGACGGCCGTGGCAGTGAGGGTGGGGCGGCTGCGTGCAGTGCAGCGCGTGTGGGAGTGGGTGTGGGGTGGTGTGTGTTTGCAGGGTTGTGCGGGGGCAGGGTTGTGCAGGGTAGGCGTGAATGTGTATGTGGAGGGGGTATGTGTGTGCTAGTAGTGTGTGCTGGCTACGTGCCTGTGTAGCGCAGGTGTGTGTGTGTGTGTGTGCAGAGGTTTGGGGAGTAGGTGGGGGGGCGGGGTGTGGTGCCAGGGGGACCCACGCAGCGCCAAGCAGGTGTGGGACTGAGAGAAGTAAGATGAATATGTCTGTCCAAAGAGACCGTGGGAATCCACTTGCAGACAGGGCTAGGAAGCGATAGACAGGCAAGGAAGAGAAGAAGCTGTTAGCTGTTGCAAATGCTACTAATCACCACAGACTGTTGCTCAGGCATGGCACTGTTAAATTCCTGAAGCTAGAGCAAGAGGACAAAACTGAATAGAATGACGACGAGTTTCTTCTTTCTTTCTTTCTTTAATGTAAACCAAAGAGAGGCGATATTGGAGTGCGGCATCCCGTAAGCGATCAGCTCAGGCAGTGGGGAAAAGGGAGAGGGAGATGCAGCCGGGAACTTAGGATATGAAGGAGGCTACAAGGCGGCAGGATTAGAGAAAGCCCAGGGCAAATGGCCCATGGCCTGTCTCCTTCTTGAAATAGTTAGGGGACTAGTCTGTTCTTCTCTTTGGCCATAAACAAGTGGAATGTGGATGAGTTTTGCCAGCAGGAGGGACTTGCTGCGGGGTGTCAGTGTGCCCCTGCCCCCCCCATCCCCCACCCCCTCCTACCCCCCCCCCCTCCCCTCCACCCCTCCAATTGCGAAGCCGCATCGCTGCTGGCGCGGGCAGGGCTGGGGCCGCAGTCAACAGCAGCCGAGGGGGCGTGGAAGGGGTGGCTGCGGCAGGATCGGCCGTGTGACACCGCCCACTGGCACCGCCTCCATCTCTCCTTTGCCTCGCCCCCCGCCGGGCGCGCTCCCAAGCGGCGGCGCTCACCGGCTGCTCGGCGCCGCCGGAAGCCAGCAGCCGCCGAGGCTGTCCCGGCAGGACCGTGCCCCGGCTTCGCCAGCGGCTCGGCCGGAAACGGCGGCGCGCGTGTGCCGCGTGGCGCGGAGCACAGGCGTTGCGGGGCAGGCGCGGCGGGCCCACGCGAGGAGAGAGGGGCCGCGGGCGGGGCGGGGCGGGCGTGGCGCTGTGCGCATCCGCTTCCTGTCGCTCGGCTCCCGCCGCCGGCAGCGGCCCGGCGGGCGCCGTGTGAGCCCGCGGAGCGGCGGCGCCGGCCGGGCAGTGCGCGCTCTGGCATGCGGCCGGAGGCGGCCGCAGCGAGAGGCTCCTGGCACTGCCCGTACGGTGGTCCGAGCGGGGAGCAGAGGCCGGCCTTCCGGGGGGCTATGAGGCGTGCCCGCCTTTGCCCCGCTGCCCTCCTTGCCGCACGTGGCCCATTGCAGCCAATCGGCCGTCCCCGCAGCGGCGCCGGCGGCAGCAAGCCGGCAGCGCGCGCTCCATGCCGTGCCGGCCGCTGCCGCCCAGCGCCGCGCTCCGCCGAGGCATTTTGTCCCCCACGGTGGGAGAGCGACATAGGGGACGCTGAATGTGGAGGCTGCCTGTCGGCGGGAGCAACTTGCCTTCATTGACCACCTCTTTTTGGCTCCCGATTTCAGGTACCTTGCGCTGGTGCTGAAGAGTTTGGCAGCGAAGCTGGCGGAGGTGCTGCAAGAGCTCAATGGCAAGGAGCTTTTCAGTGCGACGCTCGGAGGTAGAAGATCCATAGCTGAAAGCAAAAAAGGTCAGAGCATGTCATCGGCCACAGTAATGCTAAGTTGTTCATCTTTGCCAACTGCTTGCAGAGTTGCTCTTTTCTTAGGTAATGGGGCCAGAGCTGCACGGGCTCAGGATTTGGAGATGATGTTAGGTGCGGGCTTGGTGAAGAAAGTGGAGCGGTTGATGCGGCATTCTGCCAAATTGGGACAGGTCTTTCTGTATTCCTCAGTCCTGTGACCTTAGCAAAAGCCTGAAAATAGGTTTTGCAGAACATCTGGTTTTTTTCCTACTAGCAGTAGTCACCTTGTCTTTAGGAAAGTAAAGGTTCTTTATTTTTCTCCATGAGCATCAAGTGCTTTTGATCAGCGTTGGTGTGCGTGCCTTAGCCTTGTTGTTGTCTTCCTTGGAGAACTTGTGCAATACTCAGATGATCAGTGGAGGTTTTAGACTGCAGTGGTGGACTTGAAGGCTTCCAGTAGCAGCAGCAGGGAGATGCTGTCCACATTTTGGATTTTCCTTTGTCTGAACCTTGTGCAAGGTTTCAGTTTTCAAGCAGTTTGAAGAGCTGCAAAGTTACCACTGATGGTTTAGTCAAGTTTTCCTGTGATTTAAGTGACTAGTGAAGCACGTACTAAGGCAACGTACAGTAGCATCCCAGAAAGGTTGGATTGGAGAACAGGCAGTTCTGAAGACAGCTTTTTGTTGTAGGAGAAGGAGAATGTAGGAGATGATTGAAGAGCACTGCATGCACAAATGGTTAAGGAGGAGCCATCTTTTGATGTCCCCTCTACGCTTGTTCTCATTTGAAATACTGAACATTCTGCAGGTTGGTTTTGTAAGGCATGTGGGTTTGTTTTGTTTTTTTATTGGGGGGGGGGGGGGGTGGTGAGGGAGGTGGGGGAATGATGGGTGTTGGGTTTTTTTATTTCCAGAATAGTGTACAAAGAAGCTATGCCCAAAAGCAGCACTGTTTCTCTTACTCTTCTTCATTTTTCCTGCCTCAAAGACTATTTGGTTAAAAAAACCTTAATAATCCTCCATTTTGCCTGATGCAGGAAGGGGGAAAGTAACTAGGAGATTTTGGAAGCCGGAAGAGAATTTCTTGCCCTCTGATGTTATGAAAAAGCATGGAGGGGAAAAAAAAAAACCTGTTAGGAAAATTCAGATTCAATGCAATTTAAACAATTGCATTGCTCAACCAACAAATATGAAGGGACCAGCTTTATACACAGCTTTAAACTTTTGAAGCCCTCTTAAAAGAACAGTTGGAAATAGACTCCTCCAAGTTTGTTCTATTGCAAGACTAGATCGAGTTAGGGGATCAGGAAGATGAGAAAGTGAGTCCGTCTATATTATCTATGGCAGTGGGAGTATGGCTTTCATTTCACTTACAGCCTTCCATCTGCTCCACGTGAAGGTGCTTTCATTTGGTGAGAGTAGAAGGTGCTGAAATTCTTCAAAGTGGTGCCTGAAAGGTCATTCAGTCCTTTTACGATGGAATGGGATTTGTTGGTGTATTCAGCAAGCTGATGCTGTGGTCTGGAGTCCAGACCACAAATGGTCAGACTTCTGCTGATGGTAGTAGGAAAACAACCAGATCCAAAACTTGGATTTGATCTTTTTTCTGCATAAATGTGGGAAAGGGACTTGTTTTTCTTTGTCTATTGAAAGAGGCAGGGGTGAAACAATTCTTGAAGAGGTCAATAATGTTTGAGCACCCATCTGACCTGCAGAAGATTGCTTCCAAACTTTCTGGTACATGCTGCCAATAAGAGCCCGTGTTTGTTTGCTTGTTTGCTGGGGCTTTTTGATGCATTTGAGACGTTTGAAAATGTCTTTGTCAGGTTTCAGTATGGAAATCTTAGAAAAGTTGTGTTAGCCCGTTTCAAGTCAGTCTAAACCTGGCAAATAGAAGTGCCAGGTAAAAAAAGGAAGGTTTGGTCTACACTTGCATGTGTGAAGGGAAAAAACATGAGGCTTACTCCTCTCCTTTGTTTGTATTTGATCCTGGATGTTATTATTTGCTGAAACCTTTGCTTAAAGAGGAAGTTTGCATTTTCTCTTGACTCCTTTTCCTACTTGTAGTAAAATGTGTTTTAGCTTGACTTTCTAAAAGTGCATAGCATACTCCTGCTACAGAAGCAAGCAAGCATCTGTGTTGCTGCAAATTGTGATTTTGTTAGCAAGTGGAGCACTTAATGTTTCTTTGAGCTTCTTTCTATACTTGTATTTCAATAGGATTAAAAGCAGAACATAGACTTGAAGGTCTCCATTTGTGGAGGCGGTCCTCATTCACTTGCGGTTAATATAGCTGAAGAGCTGCTTTGTGATATTGGCCCCATATGGTGTGTCCTCAAGGGATCCCTGGGACTGCAGAAAATGGGAGCGCCCTTGAAGCTGTGTGCCACATCTGGCAGAATGTGAAGATCCAGCAGGCACTGCAGTGTCTGAAACGGTGCTCGGAAGGTGGACATTGTAACGTCAATAATTTCCCGAGTTTCTGGAGCAAAGAGCAGGTCTGTAAACACCTTAATGGCTTTGAGGAACTCTTGCATTTTTGTAAGCACTGTTGAAATTAGTTGGTTTTTGTAGCGGACAAGAGGGATCCTATAAACTGATGCCTTACTATGGGACGGGATGGGACGGAACGGGACGGGAGGGGACGGGATGGGATGGAATGGGATGTGATGGGATGGGACGGGATGTGATGGGACGGGATGGGACGGGACAGGATGGGATGGGATGGGATGGGATGGGATGGGATGGGATGGGATGGGATGGGATGGGACGGGATGGGGTGGGATGGCATAGAATGGAATGGGATAGGATAGAATGGGATGGGATGGGATGGGATGGGATGGGATGGGATGGGATGGGATGGGATGGGATGGGACGGGACGGGACGGGACGGGACAGGACGGGACGGGACGGGATGGGACAGGACAAGACGGGACGGGACGAGACGGGATGGGATGGGACGGGATGGGACGGTGTAAGAGTCTGGATGGAAATCCCTATCTGCCTCACGACCATCTACAGAAGCAGAGGCTGAAAACCCAGAGACGCTAAGAGGGGAAAAGGACTTTTGCACAATGAAGTCCGGCCAGATCCTGGTGGGGTGCCTGCCAGGCGCCCAGGTGTACTGCAGAGCTGTGCTGCAGAGGCGCGTCGACACATGCCCGTGGAACCGTGCTGCTCGGCTAACGGGGCGGAAAGGACTGCACAAGGACTAGATGGCTTGTACACTTGCTCCTGTACCCTAAAACAATGGGCCCTACTCCCCCACCTGCTGGCCATTTGCCCCTCGCCTTTGGAGGGATTGCCTCATCTCTTGGTTACCTGCCCCTCGCTTTTGAAAAGACTATAAAGAGACCCTCAAAAAGTACCCCTACGAGATCTCCCTACGGACGAGACGGAATCCATCGGATCCGGACAACGAGGACTTCGTCGTGCTGTGGTAGCTATAACCCCCCCTTTTTTTTGCTCTCTGTCTCTCTCTTCTACATCGGATGGGGTGGGATGGCATCGAACGGAATGGGGTAGGATAGGATGGGATGGAATAGGATAGGATAGGAGAGGATAGGATAGGATAGGATAGGATGGGGATGGGATGGGATGGGGTGGGATGGGACAGGACGGGAAGGGACAGGATGGAATGTGGTGGGATGGGATGGGATGGGATGGGATGGGATGGGATGGGATGGGATGGGATGGGATGGGATGGGACGGGATGGGATGGGGTGGGATGGGACGAGACAGGATGGGATGGAATGGGATGGGACGGGACAAGACGGGACGGGATGGGATGCAATGCGGTGGGGTGGGGTGGGATGGGATGCGATGCAATGGGATGGGTTGGGGTGGGATGGGATGGGATGGGATGGGATGGGATGGGATGGGATGGGACGGGATGGGATGGGATGGGATGGGACGGGTTGGGATGGGATGGGATGGGATGGCAAGGTTGGATGGGAGATGAGGTGGGATGGGAGGATGGGTTGGGATGGGACGGGTTGGGATGGCATGGCATCGCATGGCACGATTCAAGATAGGATGGAATGGGATGTGATGAAATTTGACGAGGGGGCAGAGCGCGGCTGGGCAGGGTGGGGTGAGGTTGAGTCAGGTGCTGCCAGCCTTCCTTTCCATGACCCTGTTGCTGGGAGTGGGGTGCCCACTCCTAAAATTTGGCACAGAACAGGATTTCTCCCAGACCCAAGCTGCCACCAACTTGGACTCTGGCTACCCTTGGAGTGCCACAACCCTCCGCCAAGTCGACATCAAGAAACTGGGGAGCTGAGTTATCTTTCACAGGGAAGAGGGCTACCCTTCATTTCCAAGGCCTGTGTCTCAGAGCTGGCTGCCGCTTCCTGAAACTCTGCCTGCAGCTGCATTTCTCCCAGACTCAAGCTGCCACCACCTAGGACTCTGGTTGCCCTTGGAGTGACAAATTCCTCCCTTGAACTGACATCAGCAATCTGGGGCACTGACTTTTCTTTCACATGGCAAAGACCATCTTTTGTGTCAAAGGCTCCCTGTCTGGCAGCTGGCTGCCGCCTCCAAAGATTCCGCACAGAGCTGCATTTCTCCCACAGCCATGCTGCCACCAGCTAGGACACTGGCAGCCCTTGGAGTGCCAAAACCCTCCTCCAAACTGACATCAAGGATCTGGGGCACAGAGTTTCTTTTGACAGGGACAAGGGCCCACCTTCATGTCCCAGCTCGAAGGAGCGGAGCTCGCTGACGCCTCCTCAATTTCCGCAGGGAGCACCATTCCTCCCACACCCAAGCTGCCACCAGCTAGCATTCTGGCTGCCCTTGGAGTGACAAATGCCTTACCTAAAGTGACATCAAGAAGCTGGGCATCACACTTTCTTTTTCACAGGGAAAAGGGCAAGCCTTTGTGGCACAGCCCAAAGGCACGCAGCACGCTGCCCATTCCCAACATTTCCCACCCAGCTGCCTTTCCCTTCATAATAGTGTCTCCTGTGCCTCACTTCCCTTCTACTACTGTAAGAGTCTGGACAGAAATCCCTTGTCTGCCTCACGACCATCGACAGAAGCAGAGGCCCAAAACCCAGAGACCCTAAGAGGGGAAAAGGACCGATCTATATGTCCGGTACAGCTGCACCTGTACTCTAAAACAATGGGCCCTACTCCCCAACTGCTGCCTACTTGCCCCTCGTCTCTGGAGGGATTGCCTCATCTCTTGCTTACCTGCCCCCCGCTTTCGAAAAGACTATCAAGAGACTCTCAAAAGGTCCCAGTACTCCCTACGGACGAGACGAATCCATCGGATCCGGACAACGAGGATCTCCTCGTGCCGTGGTAGCTATGCCCCTCCTTTCCTTTTCTCTCTCTCTTTCTTCGTTCTCTCTCTCCTCTATCGCATAAGCGTCTTGTTGGCACTCAATAAAGTGCTTTGGATTTTGATTGAAGCAAAAATACTTGGCCCTGTTTTCTTTTGCACTCTCAGATTCAAAGTAAGGAACCATCACGACCCCTGCTCCTACCAGTGGATCGTGACATCAATTGGCGTCACGGACAGGATTCTGAGGCAGAAGGGGCTGCAAGGTTTTGTGTAATTTGTAACAGGGGAAGGACGTTTTGCTCCAGCCGCACCTAGCCCGACACTCCAAAAGGGTGAGCGGTGTCTAGAAAGCAAGGGGGCATCTCGAATTTCCCGCAAACTGCACATGCCTAGGTGAAAAGCACCCCTATACTCTGTTGAGGGTTCTGTATTCAGAATTTCACAAAAGAATCTCTTGGTGCAAAAGGGGGAGTGTTGTGTTTCTTTTTAAGGTGGGTGTGTAAGGAGTTAGTCTACTGGGTGTTAGGAGAGGCAACGGATTGTAACTAAACAGAGCCTCCAGTAGACTCAGTCTCTTCGCCACTTTAGGGAAGAGAAGGGCAACACAGCCCGGCTCTCGGGACTGTGGATGCAACTGAGTTTTACCTCCCTAAAGCGGTTTTCATTATCCCTTCAAAAACATGACCTCAAACACTAAAAGAAAACATACAGCTGCATTTTATGCTTTGTTAGCAAAACACAATGCCCGACCCTCTCCAGGAGGGGAAGAGTGGGCACAAAACAACTGGTTTAATTTAGAAAATGTGATTGATAGAATTTACTCTTTACAGCGTGGGTCAAAATTCAAACTTGGCCGAGATAAAGCTGTCATTTGCTCTGTACTAGGAGCATGCCTTACATCGGCTATAGATCACCACTTTAAGCGGTGCAGTGAACAGGAAACAATAATAGACTCCCTGCAAAACTTAGTAGAAATTTTACAGAAACAATTAGAGGAAAAAGAGAATTATATTCTATTGTTACAAGATCTCTTGAGAGAAAAATGTTTTAAAAACTCAAGGAACACCGATCCACCACAAGACACAAAGGAAAAGGAATCACTTTACCCCCACAAAGAATTCAAGCAAGAAAAAAATTGTGGGCAAAACTGCTGTCCTCCTATGACACCTTTAATTAAAACACAATATGTCTCCCAAGTGTCACTCACCGGAGGAGACCAAATTCATTGAACTGAACAGGAGGCCAGTGGATACTGGGGACATGATGTTTTCTTAACAACAGGAGACAAACATAACACCTCGTCCCCAACTCAGCGTGCAACTTTCCAAGCTGGGGGACTCAATCCTCCAGAAAGTGGAGACCCTTTAGCTATTGTTAGTACCCCTGATCAACTTCTAGAAAGCGTCCACAAAGCCGCTTGTCTGCAAACGATACATGAAAAGAAGTTGATTCCTGAATATGAATCCCCTGTGCAAATGCCTGTGAAAACTGAAATGAAGAGCCCTTTAATTCGGGGTCCCCCAGAATCACTCAAACCCACAGCGATTGTCTTACAGAAAACCATAGCAGTTGTGGGCCCCGTAGAGAAGCTGGAAAGATTCCTTGAAAACCCGACAGATCAAACTGGATCTACTGATCCCGGGAATGCCCCAAATTCTACACCCTCTCAGCCGTTGGGTTCACACTTGAATTCACCTGCCAGTGGTTGCAAAGTTTATACATGTAGTGAGGTTGCAGAAGATCTGATTAATTACAATAGAAAATGTGGACCTGTAAAAACCCCACAAGAGAAATCAGAGAAAACACTGGCTAGCAGGGACATTTGGGTCCCTCATAGTGAAAACCCAGAAAATAGTGGACCCCCCTTGCTTTCTCAAAGTTTGGGCAGTGAGCCTAAGCAACCTCTCCCTCAGAGCCTGGGAAGTGAGCCAAAGCAACCTTTCCTTCAAAGTCCAGGCAAAGAGCCAAAACAACTTTGTCCTCAGAACCAGGTAAACTGGTTTTGGGAATTTGGTGGAAGGATATCCCACCTGAAAGCTTAACCTTTTTAGATCAGATTAAAATGCCTGAATCTAGGAAAGATCTCCAACATGCTTTGGGGTTATTGGTGTTCTGGAGAAAACACATCCCTGATTTTTCCATAATTGCCAGACCTGTTTATAACTTGCCGAGAAAAGGGGTGAGATGGGAATGGGATACTTCTCAAGAAGAAGCCTTACAATTACTGATTTTTGAAGCAACAGCTCACCAAGCCCTGGGCCCTATTCACCCTACAGATCCTTTCCAAGTGGAATGGGGGTTTGCTTCCTCAGGGCTGTCAGTTCACATCTGGCAGCGGGGCCCTGAGGGCCCAACAAGGCCTGTTGGTATTTATTCCCATGGCCTCAGAGATGCTGAAAAAAGACACGCTATCTGGGAAAAGGGGCTGTTTGTGGTCAGCTTAGCTCTGATAGAAGTGGAGAAAATTACACAACAGCAACCGATTGTTTTGAGTTGCCTTTTCAAAATTATTAGGGCAGTTCCTACCGGGATCCCCCAACCTGACGGGGTGGTCCAGAAGGCCTTAGTTAGAAAGTGGGATGCTCAGATTGAACACTATTGTAACACTTTCTCAATAACTGAAGGAGCTGTAAAAAACCTGGCAATACAAGAAGGCTTCAGTAGCAGCAAAGACAAACCTGCCTCAGTTATTAAGGTAGCCCTCCACACTTCCTCCGGTGAAACAGAGGGGGAAGGCAGTGCCCAAGTTGGCGAGCTGATAGCTGTTTGGAGTGTTCTCCATTGTGAAGTACAGAATATCTTTCTTGTTTGTATCTCTACTTATTTCTATGCTGTGTTTCAGGAATGGACTGAGTGGCTTTCTTTTTGGCAGCAAAAGGCATGGACAGCCTCTGATGCCCTAGGAAAGGAGCATCGGACAAATACACGCTGGATAATTCCATCATTTTAACCTTTTCTGCCCCGTGGTGGCAGGCTCTGTTGTGTTTACTTTTCACAGGGGAACTCCGAGGGACATGAAGAATTTATAGACTTAAAATAAATGCCATAGCAAAGCCCATACTGAGTGCAGTAGCTACATATTATGGTATAAACACCCCCCTTGTGCTGGATGACAAGAATAATGCTTTTTCCCTCCCTTTCTGGTAACATGAGGTGATGATTGCTGAACTTTTTGTTAAACTTAGCTGTTGTACAATTTTCCCATAAAATTATGTGTGGTAAAAACCATACAAGATACTGGGG